>VWYH01006948.1:207690-426209 GCA_013399365.1 Pampusana beccarii
GAGGACCGGCAGGACCCTTCTTACAGGACCCAAGACCACAGGGACGCCTCTGGGACTCGTTTGGTGGTAACCAACCCTCTTTTCCCCTTTTTCTTTTTCCTTTCCTTTTTCTCCACTTTCTGTATTGCGAGCTGCTTTACTGGCAAAATAATAAAGTAACAGTGTTGACTGAATTATAACCCATTGGCATTTTGGTTGCCTTAATTTTGCGCTTTGAGATCAAGGTAAAAGAACCATCACGAGTCCATCACCGAATGGACCATGACACACGGAAGTCAAAATGCTAGAAAATGCAATTGGTATTTCATCCATCATCTATAGGAAAGCAAGACGACACATGAACATCAGCCAGAGAACAGGGAAACCTTTTCCAGAGATTCTAGTCCTTCAAATCTGTGGATTACAGTAGGACTATGGTTTTTTTTAGTCTCTCTTCCTGAAGAATATATTGAATTGGCTGTAAAAAAAGCCTTCTCTTCAGAAAACAAAAATTCATTATCCACTCAGTTAATCTCTACTTGATACTTCAATTTACATTAAAAAGGTAAAAGAACAAAAAACCCTAACTTTTTATTATTAACTTTTTGAATAAAACATTTTATCAGACCCTGTCACCATTTGGATAGGTCAGGTTTTGAGGAAGCTATGTCTACTGAGCCAGCTGGTACAGAACATAGATGGCAGAAAAATGCAGATGCTTAAAGAATGTAAAATTATTGAAATTATTTGTCAAGTTAATGTAATTTTAAAATTGCATTTTATATGTATTTTTAAATTTTACATTAATATGTGTAATATACAGATATTAATCTAATAGAATCATATAATAGTTTGGGTAGGAAAGGATCTTCAAAAGTCATCTAGTCCAACCCGCCTGCAATGAGCAGGGACATCTGCAACTAGATCAGGTTGCTCAGAGCCCCATCTAGTCTCGCCTTGAATGTTTCCAGGGATGAAGCATCTACCACCTCTCTGGCAATCTGTTCCAGTGTTTCACTACTCTAATCACAAAAAAATTTCTTTCTTATATATAGTCTGCATCTCCCCTCTTTTAGTCTAAAACCATTACCTCTTGAACTATCACTACAGACAGGATGTATTAAAAAATCTGTTTCCATCTTTCTTATAAGTTCGCAATAAGGTCTCCCTGGAGTCTAATATATTAGATATAATCTACATGTTAAAGATTTTAATTCATTTATCGGTGAAAAAAGCAAAAGGCATGAAAAATCTCTATTCAAGTATTTTTATTAACAATTTAGATTAGAATTCTAATTTTAAAAATCCATATTTTATTTAGCTAGAGAACATCTGTTTTCTATGAATGCGATGATACTATAAGTAACCCTGTAAACGTTAGGCATGTTTGTATGATTAAAATTTCAATTAGAACACTCAGTGTGGTGTCAAAAACCTTTTTATCAGTTTCTACATACAAGTGCCCTTTCTTCGGAGAATCAGAGCAGGATTGTTAACAAGTTATTAACCAGCTTCAGAGCTCTTTGCTCAGGAAATAATTTTATTTCAGAAAAAGAAGATCCCTACTTTTAAAGCAAATGTCAAGATTTTACATGATGTTTATATGATTAAAAAAACCAAAAATACACAAACCCAACCAAAAAACAAGCCCCTGACAACACTGTTGACAGTCCCCAACTACAATTGATTGAGTTCTTTTTTCCACTGGAAGTGAAATAGAGTTAATCTCTCTGATCAAATTACATCATCCTGAAAGACTAAAGACTATATAATGAAATATATTCTATTGTACGTGTCTGATAAAAATGAGAAAAAATGTGTAATATGGTGGGAATACTAAGCACAAACCAATTATGATTTTGCCTTTTCCATATGCCTTGTTAACACAATCATTTTAAGACTTTAAATATTCTCTTCACACTCAGAAAATATATACTTAGGATTTAATGAGTTTATGGCTATTATTTTCTAAAGCCATTTTCACATCTTTAACAATTCCACAAAATAAAATCTCTCCTCATGTAAATCCCTCCTTTCACCACATAGTACAATGATAACATTGATGCCACTGGATACATAAGGGAAAAAAGAAGAGAGAAAAGAGACAAGAGTACAGTGTTTATAGTATTTGATTTGAGTGGTGGCAACTAAACATGAATTTTTTCCTCCATTCCAGTCAAACTACTGACCATTTGGATTACATTGAGGCTCTCTCAGGCTCCCCTGAGGAACTGTACTGCTCCAAAAAAACCTAATATTCAGTATAGCGTTGCCCGATCTCCTAAAAACTATATGAGTGCATTAACACCTGTAACATAGTATCTATTTTTCTCTTTTACCCGACCAATTATTTTGACTAAACTGAGTATCTCCAGCATCCCTGAGACTGAAAAACTGACAGTGCTCAGAGGAGCAGCTAAAGTCACTTGTTTTGTTCAGCCTGGAGGAGACTGAAGGGAGACTTCATGGCAGCTACAGCTTCCTCACAAGGGGAGGAGGAGGGGCAGGCACCAAACTCTTCTCTCTGTCAATCAACGATAGGACACAAGGGAATGGCAGGAAGACGTGCTATGGGAGGTTTAGGTTGGACATTAGGAAAAGGTTCTTCACCCAGAGGGTGGTGGAGCACTGGAACAGGCTCCCCAGGGAGACAGTCATGGCCCCAAGCCTGAAAATATTCAAAAAGAGACTGGACAATACCCTCAGAAACATGGTGTGAACTGCGGGGTTGTCATATGCAGGGACAGGAGTTGGTCTCAACAATCTTTGTGGGTGTCTTCCAACTCAGCATATTCTATGATTCTATGATTTTACTGTCTACACAGTAAAGAGGAATAAAGAAGTTCAAATTCATTGTCTCCAGTCTTGGCTAAGGGTGATGTTGGGTCTTCCACAATTCCAGTAATTTCTCTGTCTAAAAGCTTACTGAATAACTCCACCTGCTGTAGCCAAACCTAACTCCCTGACCTTTCAAGCCAGAACTGATAGACACATTTCTGAGATAAGACTTTATTTTAATGAATCTTCATTTTTAAGTGGAAAGTACCTCAAGCCAGAAACTTCCCAAAGAACTCATTTCTTCAACAATGTCATTAATATTTATGAGAGGTATTTTCATGTTGATTCTCTCCCTCCCAATTGCCCATTGACAAGAGCAGTCACTAACTATAAACTGCTGCTAAATGTGGAAAGCAGATGAGTTTTTTTTCTAGATATTATGTTCACTCTCAAGCTAATTGCAGCTTTTTAAATATGAAGGAAAACCTTAAATTCTTGTGTTCTAATTAGATATTAACTTAAAAATTAGAAAGAAATACCTGCACAACTTTCTGAGACTGTACATCAACAATAAGAACTCTGTCAAGTGTGGGCTGAGTTACATAAATGAACTTGTCTTTTACGTTCACAGCAGTTGCCCATACACACCGCTGAACAGCATCTCCATTTGCTTTGGGACAAACTTCATCCTGTCATTCAAGAGAAACAGGGAAAGTGTAAGAAACAAAACAGTCAACAACACAACAGAAAGACAAATTATACTATTTTTCTTCTTTTTTAACTGTAAAATAAGATCTCAGAATGTGTAGAGAAGGAAAAAGGGCAGGTGACATTGGGACATAGACTAATGTTAGCCAAACTGCGTGTTTTAAGCACCACACAACTCACAAGCACTTCAGTGTAGGTTATACACCAGCTTATTTGGACATTTTCCAGAAAATCAGGCAGTTGCCACTGTTGTCATGAGAAAGAAACCAATTTGAAACAACAATACAAGAAGAAATAAAGTGAGCAAAAGCCAGAAGACATTAAAACCAGAAAAACAAATTAGGCACACGATATGTCATTACTTTGCAGTAGCTGGCAGCTCCCTCACCTGAACCATCACAGGATCTTGTAAAGGAAAACAGGTACAGCCATGACTTACATTTGAGCAGACAGCAGGAAGGCAGGCAAATAGCAAATTGGGAAGATGATAATGTATAAATGGAGAGAAAGAGAAGAAGGTGTGATGTCACACGGTACAGGGGCAAAGCAGCAGCAGCTGGAGGGATCCACTGTTTTGGTCACATGAGGTACTGATGTTACTTCAAAGGTCAAGAAGTTTGGCTACTTCTGCCATAAGACATTTTCATGGCCTATCTCAGTAGTGTTAAACCCAATACAAATCAAATGGGTTCTTACTATCACTCCTTCCCTGCAAAAGGACAAATCTGAAAAAAAAGCAAACTTCCTGTTGACTTCAGTGAATTCATGTTTCATAATGCATGTATTTATTGCTATGCACTCTCACTCAAAATAGCTATCTGCAGTTTACATGCTTACTATTCTTGTTTATATATAAATATATTCCCACTCATCATATAGATATCTATTTCTATCTATCTGTCTTCTTGTAACTACTTACAGTGAAAGCTTGCATTTATCTAAAATAAAAGTTAATTAGTTGAATATGTTACCATACTTGAAAATTCCCTTTATGAAAGAACATGATTTTTTTTCCTATAATGGACATCAAATTTATGTAAAAACAAGGACCTGGAAAATATTCTGCTTGGAGAAGTACAGCATGTGTCAAGCTTTTTTGTCTTCCTGACCTATTTTTTGCTTCCCTCTTAATTTTTCTTCCTTTCATCACAAGGGGCAATTTCACCAAATCATAAGTATTATTTCTTTTTAGCACTTATCTGCTGATTATTCCTAATTTAGAATGCTCTGTCTGATACATCATAACTGTTCACCATGAAAATAATATGTCAGCAGAAGATGACTTCAATATAGAATGACCAGCAAGAGTTGATGAGATCTTAAACAAGAATTCTGTTTCTAAGCATCAGACTCCTTTTAAAAGGAAAAATAACATGACAGAACAACACATCCAGTACTAAGCAATGCTTTTTCAGAAGAAACTGATGCATTTCAACACTAACTTTTCTGTATCATCATCAACATTCTTTGCCTGCTGTGCCTCTGTGGGAAAATACACCCAATCTTTATATGTCAAAATAAGAAATAAATCAATTTCCAGGTCTAAAAGAGGGAGTTTCTTTACAGGAGATTGAAAGTCACTGCTTGTTCCTACGTGATTCGTAAACCCCAACAAAGGGAAGGTCTTTCAGAAATCACATTGATGAGGAAAGGTAACTAAACCCAGGTACCATGGAATGGAACATAATCAGGAACTTCAGCAGAACTCAGAAATAAGTAAAAAGAATAAGATGTATTTTGCACTGTTAAAAAGCCATGCACTTTGAAGGAAGAGGTTGTTTAAAATCTGTATTTTAAAGAATGATAGGCATGGTGACAAATACCTTTCATTCTTAAAAGTGGCTAAAAGCTTTCTATCACATGGAGTGTCAACATAAAAAAGTATGTCTCTAATATGATGTGCAATCATCAGATCAATGATCTATTTTCATTTGCCTTCTGTGCAATTGACACTTCAACTGCAAGGTTTTTTCACAGATCTCTAAGTATCTTATATAATTATTCTAAATACACTTTGTCTTAGTTCCATGTTTTATCTAAACAGCTACCTTAGACTGTTCTACACGGTCTTCTTTCTTCCTCAGAGAACACCTTCTTCAAATAATGCATCTGTGAATGTTTATAACAACTCTATACTGTGTCATTCTTTTCAGTCACGTCTCTCAGGGACTCACCTTAATTTAACCCAGCTTTTGGTGCTGTGAATTGTACAAGGTCCCATTCAATATACTATTCAAAAATAACATCAACTCCTGCTGAAGGAATCGAAGTTCCTCTAACATGGCATCCTATAGATTAGTGTAAATGATTACACTAATCTTGCCTCCCATTGTTTTCCTGAATCTGAGTCTAAAATACCGGCTGAAGTGTATTTCTAAAAATTATTTAAATGTAAAGGGAGTATAAATATAGTTTTTAATCTATGCATATAGATGTTTACACACACATATGTATTTAAATTAGAAACTACACAGCATTATTATTATCCATATAATAAATAAAACTTGCTCCTCTTTTCCACTTTAAATACAGCAAGTAGAAAGCATTACACTTTGTCAGATCTTAAGAAAAAAATATTAAGTAAAAAATAAAAATACATATACAAATGCAGTTTACTGGTTCTAGAATATTATTTATATTGTCATAAATTTCTATAATCCAATGGCAACAATCCCCAAAGCTGAAAAATTAAAAGCAAAATAAGTGTTTCTCCAAAGTAATAGTGAAAATTATTCACCAAAATTCTCATATCCAAAATAGAGTCCTTTTTCCACAGCATGAATCCGTTTATGCAGTTGTTTTTCCAGTTATTCAAACCCACATTCGATTGGATGCACCATAAATTGTTTCAATCAATGGAACTGAAATCTTGCTTTAGAAAAGCTAACATTTATCTGATTAGGCAGTTTGGATTTCTTTTACACTACAGGTAGTAATTCTGAGGCTCTATATTAATTTCCCCAGTGGTTGAGTAATTGGTTAAAATAATTTTTCCTTTAAAATATAAGCACAAAACCATATTTTTTTTCTTCTAATTAAAATGTTAGCAATTTACTTTTTCCTTATTTATTCTCTCTGAAAAAAAGCTAACATCTGATAAAACAATAATTTATTTCATTTTTCCCTCCCCTCCCGACTTTTTAATCAAAAAGTGAGTCGCCCTCTTACCAAGTCAGCAGACGGAGGAAAATAAATCCTTACAGAAAGTACTTCAAGGGAGTCTGGGGCAAGAAATCCTCAAGAAAGACCCTGTACTTGTAGCTTTATATGTGCAAATTCTTTGTTTGTAAACTTACACTTAATCCAAGGTTCCTCAGTGTTTTAATAAGATTTGAGTCAAACTCTTTAAGCATCATAAGGAAATATCTATCAATGCTATGACTGGCTAAAAGTATGGTGATGCCAACAGGCTACAACAGTGCATGTATTAAGATGCAAATGTATACATCACCTGTTCTATATTAAGTCACTGTTCCACATTCTGTAGTAATAATTAGACTGTGGAACTTTTCCACATTTTTTCAACAAAGGTTAACAATCTTGCATTTACTACACTTAGTGTGCTGTAAGAGTGTAAGCCCAAGCAATTTCTGTGGATTAACAAGTTCATTTCCTGCGAAGACTTTGCCATGTGGTCACATTAATTATTGTGAAATTCAGTATTTCTGTCCCTATGAATCCAGAACTGTCACTATCAGCCTAATAAAAGACTACTTTCATTTGATATTAATTTACAAGATTCAAGTAATTTAGGATATTCTGGGAAGGAGAGGAGGAAGCTCTTCATAATTTCCTGTGAACCATGATGGTCCAGTAAAGCACTAAATCTTTTGTTTCACTTTAAGCACAATGAAAGTCTAATTGATTTCCATGTTAGACACACACTAAAGGGCTTTGCTGTATTGACACTCAGTTGCATAAGAGGTAATTAAATATTTAGATAATGGTTCTCAAGTATATTGTTATTGAGAAACTGCATTTTCCTTTGGCAAAATTAGCATACCCAAATATGTACATGTGTATCTATTGCAACATTCATTCACAACACAATGCAATGCCATATAGAAATATTTGAGTTCATTTTTTTTCACAGGAGGTCAGCTAAGGGGGATTTATTTTGTTAACAGGCAAATAGGAAACCTGGGAAGGAACACTGCAGTATCACATGTAATATCCAGACATCTTCTGTAACACTTCTAGTACCTAAACCACACTGCAGAATTTAGAAATATTCCTACACTTCAGCAAATGTTTGGCAATGAAACAGGTCTACTGGGGTTTTACTTATCATTTGAACAGCTAATTCAGAAAAGCGTAAAGAAATGGGTTTTTAAGCAAGCATTTTTCTTTAGGTATACGTTAAGAGACAAGTGATGGAGATGTCAATAGCAATAGCTGCTGCAAATGTGAAAGTCTATTTAAAGCCACTTCATCACATGCAGTATACCAATCTCTGATGAGTAATGTTATATGACAGAGTCAAAGAGAATTACTAATGAGCAATTTATGACATGAAGTCTTACCACTGAACAATCACATGCTGAAATTGATAAAAATCTGATCTTGGGACAGAATTGGGTTATTTCATTATTCTTATTTAGAGAAAATAGATTTTCCAAAGAGGGTTGAGGAAGATAGGATATTCTGCAAAGGAGGCAGCAGCTGTCTATACCTTCATAGTCAGTAAGTTTGTCCAAGGAAATACTACTGCTGTCATAATATTAGCATTATATGCAGGGAATTCTTTTAATGAAAAGTATTTGTCAATTTTCTGTCTTTTTTTTTTAGTATATTTTCAAAATATTTCTGATTTCTCTTGCACGAATAAAGATTTATTAGCCACCACACATGAGTGAGGATGTTTTCAGTGTTCAGGGCAATAAGTAAAAATATTTTTGAATTTAATGGGCAAAATGACATGCATGTAGGTACAAAGCTAAATAATTTCTGGCTACATATTTATCCCACAAACCCGCAAACCAAAAATATACAAAAAAGGACAAGTCTATATCTACTTTAAAATGGAAGTTTTCATGTAGCCCACTTTTTGCCAGGAGAAAGGACATAATTAGTATACTACTTTAGGTTTGAAAGCTACAAAAAGGAAACAATTTCGACTTATCTATCCTGATTATTACTATATTTCAATAAAAAAACCCACTCAAAATCTAGGCTGCACTTTAGACCAATAAAAATTTAACAGACTTCTCAAATAATCAGCCTTTGAATTAAACAGCCATAAAAAAGCTCTTTGGCTTATTTTTGGCTGTGTCAACCTAATTTCACTTAAGCGGCACAAATCAAGGTATGATTAGCTGTTCAAAGCATAATTATTCACACTAAAATAAATCTTGCTGCTGAGTACAGCAGCCTTTGACATCAATAATGATAACTGAAGAGGCAAATTCCATTGAGACAGTTCTGCTGTTATTTCAGTGTGCTTTAGGTATTAGGGGAAAAAAAAATAGAACGAAGAGTACAGCTCATGGGCTATTATGTATTTCAAGGACACCCATTCAAATCCAAATAATGTCAAAAAGTTATTAATTTTGAAAGGTGCTAGATCATACCAAACAGGTCTCAATGTAGTCACTAGTATCGAGTGTTCTTGCGAGAACATTCATCATGTCAGCTGGCAATGTGATTAGCAGTAAAGGAAAACCAACAGAAGAATAAAAATAAATGGAAGCAGAGAATACAAAACTGGTTTTATGTATGTTACACATGGAATCTACTCCATAAATGCACAGAATGTGGTGAAATAAGCTATAGATCTATTAACAATAAAATTATTGAAACTACTTAAATGAATTGTAATTTGGAGTAGAAGCATCTATCATTTCGACTTCAGTGGAGCTGTGAAAGCATTTATCAGCATAAGGATTTGCCTCATGATAGCTGATGTTCTAATATAGAAAAACATCCAGTATAGAAAAAAGAAACCATTAAAAATAGTAACTTTAGATCTTATGTTTAATAGAGAGAGAGAATCAATCCCTGATTCAGAGAGAGGTATTTAATTGGCATGGCAAGGAGAAAAAACGACAAGTAAACTAAAAATAAAGTGTAGAGAGCTCTTAAAGGAAAGGACTGGGAAAAGATAAAGACAGCCAAAGAAAAGAAAAGGATTTAAAAGTATACAGGGAGTATCAAATCTAAAAGAGAAACTGAAAGTTTGAATTTGATCAAGGAAAGCACAGCACATTTTGAGTCCACCATTATAAGTTGCTTATTAATTGAGAAGACATACTTGATCAAGCAGAAAACACTAAACTAACAAGGTCTTATTTAAAGAAAGCTACAGTTGAGAATATGCTACAAATAAATGAAAAAAAAAAACAACTTGCCTGAAAACCGAGGAGTTTTTCACTAGGTTTAATATGTCTCTGAAATTCACATTCCACTGGTTGTATTACTTTGATGCCATCTTCATAAAAAACATAAAACATGTTCCCAATTCCCAGACCTTAGGAAAAAAAAACACATTGAAATATATAAAATTAAACAATGACAAAAAAGAAAATCCTCGTCTTGAACTAACAAATCACATATTTGGTATGAGATTAATTTGTTTATGTGTATAGTGGTAATGCAGCTAATCCTATGGGATCTTTTGTTTTAAAACTAAAAAAACCCCTCTTAGATTATTCATAATTTCACACAGTTTTTTTCCCCTGGCAAGACAGTGTCTTTCTGAAAACAGATTTAGAAATATACAGTTTGACAGCTGCAGTAATGAAAATGATCTTGTGAAATCATCTACATTGAAATAAAATTAATACAAAATCTCCAAGTATTTTTCTTTTTCTGAGGGATAGAAGAGTTAAAGTAATTTCTGTATAACATTGAAGAGAAGTTCTAAATCTTTGCTATAAACAGTTACTTGACATTGCTTTCAGTCAGAAAAGGAAACATTCTCTATTGTATTTTATTGGAAAGCCAGAGTTGGGTAGATATTCATTCCAAGTTTGAAGGGCCACAGACGTTTATAGAACTATTCAGTCCTTCTACTACAATGTTGCTGAATGAGAGTCATGATGTAATATTTTTTGGAGAAGATGGGAACCAGATCTATAGTATGAAGTCTCATAATATCTGTGGTCATGCTCATGACCACAAAAAAGTACATGCTCTTTAGTTTACCATGTGCCAGTGCCAATTAAGACAAGTTGTTGATTTGCTATGTGGAGCCTATGATGGGTGATCAGTTCATATTTGTAAAATTCTAAGAAGAAAATGACAGTACTCATAAAATCACCACCATAACCAACTCTGACATCTAAACTATGGGCTTCAATGATAAAAATGTACATGAATCCTGGGTACACGGCCTACGCTTCCTCTTGACATAACATTATTTGTTATAAGAACTCAGGAGAAAAAAACCCAGGAAAAATAAATTTGAGTCTGAAATTCTGCTTATCCTAAATTCTGAAGGAAAATCCATGTTAACAGAGAGACAACACATGTTAATATCAAATAAAATCATGAGAATGTTAAGGGGGAGGGGAAGTGTGTGTTCATGTATAGATGCACATATATACACAAATAAACAGAAGTTCCCTGTCCTCATTAGGAATCACATAGGTAATACAGTAATTTAAAAGGCAGTATAATGTGTAAAGTTGTCAGGTCATGCCCAGAAGAAACAAATTAATTATCTTTGAGAAATCTTGTGGAATCACTTCCCACTTCTACCCAGGTTTTCCTAAAAAGAAAGAACAGACAGCCTCCAAGCAGGGTTTTCCTCATTTTATATAAAATCTAACTATTAATAGGCTACCAAAAAGTGGGAGAGTAACTTGCCTATGCTGCATTTGGTGTAGGAGGCTCAGGTTCAAGGAAAACTTACCAATCACGTCTATCCTGAGCACAGGGTGAACAAAGGTCAATATGCCCACACCAGCCAATGGGCTACTTTTGTATGCCTTCGCAGGCAAATCATATAGCATATATAAGATAATAAATCAACATCTTTCTTTAGAAAAATGCCTGACATTGCATTCTGTAAGAACAGCTGCAATTTTTAGATAAGCCTGACTGAGGTTAGGCTGCTCCTACCAGTGAACACAGTGTAGAGATCCATAGCTGAGTAACTTGATTATTGTATCTTGGTGATAAATAAATATGTGAGGCTGGCTGGGGACAAAACAAGATTTTCCCTTCTCCCTGGTCTCGCTGACTAAAGTATATAATAGTTATTAGCAGGATAAGTATTACCAGAACATGAGGAAGTAAATCAGCTGATAGCCTCAAGTGATAAAGACATTTGATAAACGGACTCCTGAAACTTCCTCCTCAGTTACTGCAGCTCCAAGGCGGGCTTTCCAACGTACAGATAATATTTGTGCATAGTAACTCAGCCCAAACTTTCAAGGCTTTATTTCCAACATCTGGATAGTAATGTTCACCAAAATTTTCTTCAAAATCAGTGAAGAAGTCACAGTAAGAAATGTCCTTCTTCCATTTAAATACCGAGTTTAGAGAAGTCACTTCATGTAAGGAAACTTTACCTGTGTATCCAGTGAAATAATCCCTCCAAGTTATGATGATCCCAAAACTCTTCCTTTGAGCACGTGTCTACAAATATCTGTACAAATATCTAATTGTTTAGGCAAGCCACTTCTTTACAACTACAGGAGCTACTCCTCTAGAGACAACTGACCCAATTTTGCAACCCTCACCCCACAAACAAAAAAACAAGCCAGTATGTTTATTATACAGTGCCAGAAGCAACGACAATAAATGCAATTATATTTTATTAATTTAGACTGAATCTATATTTAAAACTGGCTAACACTGATTTTTTGTTTGTTTTCTAAATATAGATTAATATGAGGATACATTTATACATGTGTATATATTGTATTGTTGTAATACAAATTAATATACTCTCAAAATCTTTTCAGATTTTCTGCCACATACTCTTTTTTACACTTACACAAGCAAACAGTTGTGTTAAGGTTTCTGTGTACCCCATATACAAATATGCATTGCAGGCACTAAAGCCCACCTATGGTTTCACGATCTTAATTGTCCTACTAAACCCTTGTCACTCCCTTCCTGTTAATATGTAGATAACAGAAAATGAGATTATGCATGGCCCAAAGAAGTTAGTTGTGATGCTTTTCATTGATGAGCATTTAAAGGATTATTTTCTGTTATTATTTTTTTATTTAAATCAAATTCCTGCAATGTTGCATGGAGGAAGGTAATTACAGTAATTGTAGAGTACGAACAAAAAAACCCCAAAATGAAACACACAGAAGGAACAGCAGATGAGCATTTCATCATAATAAACAAAATATGAAAAAAGCCATCTGTATTAGTACCTTGCTCTCGCCACAATATATTTGCAACTGCAGCATGTAAGAGAGAGAAAAAACAGAAAACACAAGTGAACAAGAAATAAAAACATGAAATGATATATCAATTCTGAAATAATTGTGATGCTTTAACCTCTGATTCACTAAAATTATTCTATGGGTAGATCAACAGAAACAGTGAATTAACAGTAAGATTAAATAAAGTTCTCTGTGTCATGTGACAGAATTGTCATCAGCCACCAAAGTTATTGGTGTTAGGGTAAACCCCATCACCGCTTATTAAACAATCACCCCCACAAGTTAACTAGGTTAGCCTTTATTAATAGAGAGTTTCATAATCCATTACAAAAAGCAATGGAGTTTGCATATGCATCAATTATACATATTAAGTACAGGAGATGTAATTTTCATAATTTCCTTTAAGCATTGGATTTTGAAAATATTTATTTCAGGACATAGTTACGAGAGAAACATGCAAAACCAAAATGCATGCAAGATATTCTTCTGTACTGCTGTAACACAGCCAGTTATCAAAGTTGTCATGCTGTTTGCCATTATCTTTGCAAGATCAAGATAGGAACTATAATATGGCATGGTAATCAACTCAGCTATTTTTTCCATGAAAACATAAGTTGTACTTGTCCATCTCGTCTATAGTTGGATTTTAGACCTTCGAGATCAATAAAAACTAATTATCCTAATATTGCTCTTTCTACCTGGGGACAATAAAAAGAAAGCAAATGTAATTGTGCAAATTTTAAATATTTAGAACTCAGCATGACAGGGAATAAATTGTTTGAAACATCATCACTGTTTTGCAAAGTAATGATCTTAAGAAACAGAGGAAAATTTAAAGGAAAGGAATACATATACGTCACACAAATAAAATGAAATTGTGATGTGCATTGAAACAGTGTTGCAAAAGCTAAAAACATAAATGTGTTTTAAAAAAAGTTTGGAAAAAAGTAATGGAACACACATTATTAAAAATTATATTAGTACACTAACGTCCTTCAACTGCTGACAGTTCAAAGTTGAGAGTAGAAACAGGAACAACTATCACTCAAGAAAAGTCCCAGATACTACGATTTTCCCAAGCATCTTTTACTCAGCATTGCTGAAGACAGGCCCAAGATGGGCTTTTTTGTCTCATGCAGTGCAGCATTTCTCTTGTTCTCGTGCTCTAAAAGAATATACAGAGCCACAGGTATGTAGAAGGGTCCCTGGAAAAAGTGTCAGTCTGCTTTCTGACAAGCTCATGATTCTGAGGCTTAGCATAAAAGAACTATTGGATTTTTTTTCTCTCTCTCTCTCTCTCTCTCTATTATTTTTTGCCCCCGATTTTTTTTTTTTTTTCCACAAATTCTCTCAACAGAGCTACTTCATTATATGTTCTTAGACACAGTTTTTCAACTAGGTCATTTTATCCCTTGATAAAATGAAGGTGATGATGATGACTTTTTACCTCCATTGTTTTGAAGTGTACAAATGAGAGATCCCCATATAAGTAGAAAGTAGCAGTAATACTGTTGAAGTGATAGTAGTAGAATAAAAAGGTTTTGCTTTCCCAACATGGAACATCAGTGCAGCTTTCAAACATGCTCAGTCTGTGTTTTATTACCTTAAATCAGCTTAATTCTCTGGACTATCATGTATGCATTATTTTCAAGTATCGTCCTTTCCTTTAATATTTGAACTGGTAGGATCCAATAAACTGCCCAAAGCCAAGCTTAATGGAGCATGCCATCCTGTCCATTACTCAGGCTGAGTATTAAACCTTTACATCAGGAAGCAGAATTTCTGTTGAACTGCTGCTAAGGTCAAAATAGAGTCAACATGTTTCAAATGTATTTCTCAGTCATCTGCCTTTATACTTGTTCTTATGATTCCAGGTTGTTATTTTCAGAAGAGACTGGCTTTGAAGGAAGTTTTGAATACATTGGCTGAGTATGTGTCCTCCAGACATCCAGTTGCTCTGAATTAAACTTCTTGGTATCTAAATTGCTAACACCAGTATGGCTCTTAGATTTATGTCCAGTGCTGCCAGCATAAAATGGATTTGGTCTACTGCATATTTCAGTGGCAGACCTGAACAGAGTATTTAACATGTCTCATTTAAATAACGTTTGGCTGCTTATATTTAAATTATTTGATCATTCTCCTAAACTAGACCTCTGACTGTAAGTTGCAATAATGAGATGGAATATTAATTTGATGTTTTATTGGCAGGTATTATTTTTTAAATAAAGACCTGTCAGTAGATCATCAGTACTGCAACTACAGAAAGAACAGAATGAGAGGTTTAAGGAATCTTGAATTATTTTAGTTTAGACAAGAAGAAAAAGGTGTTGATTTCTATAAAAAGAACATTTAAGAGAGAACTACATCCTTGCGGCTTTAGAGCTACAGAAAGTTTTTTTTTTTCACTGCAGGATGAAAGCAGCTGAAGCCTCCTCAAAGATATTCCATGACTGAAATGAGAAGAAACTGGGACAATATAGTACTGTCCTTCTCATCAACTAAATATGGCACCTGCTTTGCAAGCACCATACAGTCAAGTCTTTCTGTATAAAGGTTGCCAGCATCAAAGACAGAATGCTAAGACGCTTACGTTTGTTTCCGTTTGTTGAACTGTTAAATCAGTCGTTTGTACTTAGACAAGAGGAGAAAGAAACACTCCTGGGGTACGCTGCAGGTGACTGGCCTCTGGCTGGAACTGGTGTCACTGAGGACAACCAGATTCAGCTCCAAGTGGGTTTTGGAACTTCTGACTGTATCCCTGCATGCCCAGGCAGTGGCTCTATATTCAGATGACAGTTCTGTACCTGTCTATGTCACCTTAAATAGTCTTTATTCTGTAATAAAACAAATTAATTTCAACTCTCAATTGCCTCCAGGACAACCTGGAGGAGGATTTTCTTTAAAATTAGCTTTCTGTTTGCATTGTGACAAAGAACCACGTAATATATGGCACTTTGAGGTCCTGTAAATCTAGCCATAAAGTTCTACTTTTTATCAGTCTTTTTTCTAGGGGTGACACAGGAAAGAAAATAAAAAGTAATTACAATTACTCAACTGTGTGGAACTACACAGCATCAAATTAAATTATTTAAGATACTAAGTACAGAACACATTAATTTGTGTCAATGCAAAACGATATGTATGATTCCGAGCTTTGCTCAAAAAAAAAAAAAGTGGAGGGATAAAAAGAGTGTCTTAAAAACCCCACACTTACTAATTTTAAAATTAAGAAGTCAGTTTGAAGAAAAATGAGACATTATTTAAGAGTGCAATACAAAATAGTAAATAATAGCCATCACGTCACATAATACAGATGAAGAAACCTCATATTTTTTAAATTGGTTTATAACCTGTATTCAAGAAAGATGTCCAGTCTTGAGATAAAGACTGCAATGTTGGAACAGGTACAACATCCACAGATGGAAGGTAGGCTACGGAACATATTGTTTACCTTCCACTTTAGTTAAGCAAAAATTAACACCTTCAGCCACATCTTATACTCAGTTATCACACATTTATAAACTTCAAGATAGAAAAATACAGAATTGTTGATAGATCTCAATAAAATTTTCTGGTTTTGAGACAGAACACCACCAGCTTCTCCCGTGCCCTATTTTCCTGATTTAAAAAAAAAAAAAAAAAGGTATTCAAACAACATACAGTTGTTAAATAAGATATAGTGGGAGCCTTGCAGAAGACACTGTATTCAAGGAGTCAGTGACCTTGCACTTAAGGCTTGAGAAGGCTGTATGTTAGCATAGGCAGCTACTGCAATGGTATATGCAGGAATGCCCACAACAGCCTGCACTGCACATTAGTGGGTGTTACAACAGAGATAACATTGCAACCTGTCAGAAGATACATGGTTTTGTTTGTTACACAAGATAAAAGCAACAACAGCACAGGAGGGAGAGGGATCCTCTCCATGGACAGGTTCTGTGCAGCATGCTGTGGGAGAATCCATCCGGAGTCCATCCGATGCCACATGAATGTGGGGTGCCCAGCATCTGATGGGATGTTAGATTTAATCACTGTTTACATTCCTCTTTTTATTCTATACTATTAAAACAGGTATTTTATTCCACCATTTGTTGTTGGGTCTTCTACATTGACACCCAAAACTCTGCATCGTGCCTCTCTCTCCCCCCACCCAGCCAGTGATTCTCCCAGAAGAGGGGAAAATCCATATTTTCTTGAAAGAGGGTGTCTTTTTTTTTAAGCACACTTATAGCTCTATAAAACTCACTCTTCATGGTCCTTACATAGCTATTCTATGCTTTTGTGCTAAAACCCAACCTTTGATTACAAGTAGCTAACATAACATCTGAAAGCCTACTCTTGATCTTTGTTATTCTTTTTCTCTGTTGGTGGAATGGTAATAAGTTGCACAATTTTCAATGAACTCTGTCTTAGCACTTCATGAAATTCTGCAGCAGTCTGTAACAGAGAACAGATTCTTATTCCCTTTGGATGGAAACAACAGCTGCAAAAATCCATGGTATTTCTGTTACTAAATGAATAAGATAATAGTATAATGTAACTTTCCAAATAAATTCTGTATCCTACTCCTTTTTATCACGTTGATAGTAAATATTATGTTCACTTTTCTGTCTCAACAGCCAATGTGAAAGCTTCCAAGAATGTCAGCTACAGTGCATAGCAGTTGGAAATAAAGTATGTATTCGCAAGATTGACATTCAGTGAGTTTGGATATTAAATTGAGCTCTTCTGCTTCCTTTTGGCAATATAATTAGATGTTCAAATTATCAGTCATCAGCACATAATACTATATATATCCAGAGAAAAACACGATCAGGGCAGTAAGATTCAGAAAAGAAACTTCTTCAAGTACAATACATCATCTTAATCCAGAAACGGCTTTCCCTCTTCTATCACATGATTCAGCGGTCATTATCCAAGAAAATGCTGAATGAGCTTTTAAAATAGATTTACTTTTTAAAAGCTTCTTTTAAAATTGAAAACTGCCCTTCTGCTGTACCTATTTTGTGCATGTGTGGTTAAATAATCTGAATTTTTCCTTTCTTTTCTCCTGGTATTACATATCATAAAAGCTAGATAAAATGTTTTTATAAAGTGTTATTTAGTTGCTCTGGCACTCAAACAAAATAGATAACAATTAAAACCTTAATATCTGAAAAATTTCCGAGTTTGTTGTGCTAAGAGAAGAAGGCAGTTTAAAATGGCTTTAAGAAGAGGGGAAAATAGCAGAAAAATCTTTTCTGTGTTGTGTATTATTCCAATAAACAGGGGGGAAAAATCCACTGGTATCTTCTGAACGCAAATAATGATTGTTCGTGAATATAGAACCACTGTTGTTAATTTCAGGTTTTGTCTCATCAAAATACAAGCTTTGTATTTAAAATTCTGTAAGTATTTTACTTGAATTTTGATCAGAATGCAATAGCTGATAAATAAAAAAATCAATAGTTTCATATCAGCTCATTGTGCTAGACTTCACACCGTCAGGTAAGAAACCATTGCCCCTTTCCAAACCTTCAGTCCCAGAAGGGCAAGGGGCCACAGCAGAAGTAATAGAAAAAAGGACAGTAAGTAAGATGCAGTAAGGTCATATGGCAGCTGTGCAGAATTGAACATTATTTTTCAGAATTGTCCCACCATGATCTGATGAACTTTTAATTGCATAAAAAGGTAATTTCAAGATGTTTGAAGGGATGCGATCTGCTTAATTCACAGATAGCCAGCACCATCAACACCTGTTCTGGTTAATCATATACGCATCATAAAAAGAATGAATCTGTTGTCTTACTCTTTTTTACTCATATCTCTAATATATAGACACAAGCCCTTATGTTACCAGGTAAGTCTCCATCATTATTACTGTCTGGTTGCTGAACCACAAAAGTTTTTAAGTATTACTTTTATTTAAAAAAAAAAACAGTACTAGAAGTGAAGATGAGGTTAAGATGATTTACTTCTTGCTCAGTTTCCACTATCAGACAGAATGTAAACATTTATGCACATTTCTGCTTTTAATTTTATTCTTATTTTGGAAGAAATTCAGATTTGTTTGGGTTATATACAAATATAAATATATATAAATCTGTATTTGTGAAGCAAACATTTTTTTCCCCAAAAAGTTATCTGTTGTTTACTTCAACTATTTTTAAAGTAATTATGTCAATTCTATCAAAATTCCATTCTGTTCTTATGTGACGTGCACTTTCATTTAAGGTTAGGTTACCCTATAACTAATTATATATTTTTATGAATAGTAAACTATTATTTATCAGTTAAAAGTCACAGCTAACACTCTACTTTTGGTCAAATATGACCATATTAGCTTACTGTTCTTTATTTTCTATAAATGGTTATAATGAATCACACTGAAGTCCTTTTGCACAGCACATTAACTCAATCCAGTCCATACTAGTAGGGAGAAAAAAAATGGTTCTACCCTATACTTGGAAATTTGAAACAAAGTCTTTGCTTATTATACTGTCAACAAGTATAAACTTGTTTAGCTCTGCCATAAAATAAAATGCCAGCATAAATTACCTCTGAGAAAATTACGTAAATAGGTACCATTCAGCATAAAATGTGACAGGAAGATTCTATTAAAGTTGCATAAAGCCTTTCAGAGAGAATTTAGGCCATAAATCACAGTCAAAAGGCTTTTAGTCTCGTTCCAAGTTCTAGACAGTGGAGCTGCCTGGTTGCTTATGATGGCCATAAACCTGTCAAGTCAGTAACATCCAGATCACATAATCTCTTGTTTGCTGATAGGACTATGACATTACGTAAAAAAGGCACAGTTAGAAATAGACCTACCTAATGGCATGGAACAGGTATATTATTTTTTAAAATTTAGCCCCAAGACACAGTGCATGAGGCAGATAATTTTTATCCTGCTTTGTGCAAATGGGTGAAAGAATCTGTAGAAGTTGCTTTGCCATATTTGATGATGTCATAGTGGGCGAACTGAGTAACACAGCAGACTGTGACTGATGACCAAAAGCTTCTAAATACGAAAAATATCATCAAGTACTGTCTTGGAAGTGTCTTAATAGGATCACATGATAGCTTTCTATCATAACAGTTGTCTCCTCAAGGTGCACGCATATGTCTGAATAAAATTTAGATAAATACTTAAGAAGTCATTTAATCAACGGCAAACTAAACTGTGTTTTGTAAAATGAAGTTTTGGAAATCATTAAGAGAAATTAAAATATTGTTAAAAACAGAAAATAAACAACAACAAACCCACAAAGTGTTTAGCTCTAAAGGGAACAGGACATGTTTTCATGGTCTACGACTAAACTGAAACTGAGAGGAAACCGAAGCAAAACTGATGTGCCTGTCAAAATGATTGAGAAAGAAAAAAATAAATGGATTTTTAAAGTTACTTCAAAATATTTGACTAGTAGTGAAGACGAACATTTTAAGTATCTGAAAATCACACATGAAAATATTCCCTTGTCTTTGATGATCAATCTTTGTTATTTTCCTGTTTTCTATATTGACAGATTTTCTTCTTTAGATCTGTAGATTACCCTCATATACTCTATTCCATTGTTTCGATTAAATATCCCCATGCTATTATAAATTCTTCTTTCCTTTTTTTTTAAGCTCATAAAATGGTTTATTTATACTCCTTAGCTATGCATTATATTCCATATTCAGCTAATGTTACTTTGACTAAACACTGAACGTTGAACCAACTCCATTGATTCTAATACTACCTGAAGGAAACAGAAATAAGTAAGTAAGTAAATAAATAAATAAATTCTGCTGATGGAAGTTGTCATTTCTTCCTCCTCTATTTGTAATTATTAGTATACTCTGTATCAACATAAAGGGCAGTAATATCTTGCCCACTCCACCTTTCTCATAAATATATTGTCAAGACACGCTAACAAATTATATTTGTTCTATATTTACATTCTTCAGCTTCCACGCACTGTTTCAACAAGATCGTGCTGATTATTTTAGTCTGCCTTACGGATTCTAGGAGTTGAGTTGATCCAAAGCTGTGTTTTTGACCATCAAAGGAAGTCACCAACATAAATCTGCAGTGGAGCTGTCAATTTAAATGCTGCTAAATCCAGTAGTATGAAGGAGAAAGCTATCAATTGATAAAAGAGTTGAGAGATCCCTAGAACACATTTGCACATACTGCAAGCTAGAAAATGAAAAGCTACTTTTCTCAGAATAAAGATCCTGTTTATAAAAAGAAACAGCAGTCCTGAAGAAATGAAGTAGCCTTAATTACAATTACATCCCATTTTTGTGCCAACAGAAGTTCCAGTAGCTTGATATCCCTTTACACCAATGCAGTAGCAAAGGCCCCAGAAGTCATCACAAATGGCTGTTAAAGGTAGAAGGAAAACACTGCGACACCAGAGTTACTCATGGTTTAAATTGTACTGATAAGAACCTGATCTTTTCTCTTTAATATTCCATTGAAATTATTCCTCCATAAACATTTTTGTCCTGTATTTGCACAAAAGCAGGATAATATTGAAAACAGACACTGAATAAACACTTTCTATCTCACGAATGAAGAAAAAAAGAGGGTAAATGATGTGTAGTCAAGACAAACATTTAAAATAACCAGATCCAAATGAAGTACATAAAAATACTTGCTAAAAGTTTTTTTGGATGTTTCATATGTTGATATTAGTTTTGAATAAATTTCACTATATGTCACAAAGTTCAAGTACCACTACATATGTCTCTAGTGGGTCCTCACTCCCTGAAACTTAAAAATGATGTGGGCTAGTTAGACTGGTGTGTATGTCCAAGACAAAAGAATAGAAAACACGTGCACAGAATTCAATTCAATAAGAAATCAAAGGACAAGAATATAAACATAGGTCAGCTAACGTATTGTAATGGAAACCAGGTCTTCTCAAAGAAACCTAATTATATTCTTTGATGCAATTAGAAGTTTGGTAATGTAAAAATTCATATAGATGTAACACAGAATTTTGCTAAACGTATAATTTGTTACCACAGAATATTCTGATTAAATATTATAGTTATACAATAGTAGTAAAAAACATGTTAACTGAATTCAAAACTTCCAAAGTGATTGATTTGAAAAAGTAGGTTTCATTGTTAAACAATCAGTAAAAGGTGAAGAAGACAGTACTGGAATGTGTCCAAAGCATTGGGCAGTGAGTCTTGTCTTAACCTTTTTCATCAATGATCTGTAAGCAAACATAAAATCATTTCCTAAGAAGCCTGCAAATTACCTGTTATGATAAATAACAGAGTTTCAAAAAGTTGTTTCAATTACTTTGTCAAGTACATCTCTAAAATAAATTACATTCTGATATAACCAAATGCAAATTTAGACATGCAGAGAAAAGTGGCACAGACTGTATCTACACTGGGGGGCTGAGACAGGTGGAAATAAGGAAGATTTGGAAAGCAAAGCCTGGTAGGATATAAGGCATGTGGTAGATAAACACATAAATGTAAACTTCCACTGCTGATACTAGCAGGAAAAGTGAAACAGGATCAGTGGATGTGGAAGCAAAATGTTACCAAACATGTTTTTCTTTCTCCAGAACATTAAAGAAACAAATAATACACTTGCTTCTGCAAAAAGCAGCTCCCATTTTTTAAGAAAACTGTAACAAAAACAATTACAATCCTCAAGGCAAAAAGACCCTTTGAGTCCCACAGTAATGATCTTATTACGAGAAACTTCTATTTCGTGTGTGTGAGAGAAAGCAATCAATATTTAATGATGGTACAGTTCACACGACAAAAAATCTTAAGAGGTCAATTTATCGGAAAAAAAATGAGACTCAAAAGAGGAAATCGAAGGAAAAACTGACTTCAAATTGAAACTAAGCATTATTCTATATTAGTGAAACTGATTAATTAGTAAAGAAAAATACCAAGAGAAATGAGGGGTTCTCTGACTCTGTGTCTCTAGGCTCAGATGCATTTCTGGGAGGATACACTTCAAGCAGACAACGCATTAGATTTGTATTCAGGCAGAACAGGATGTTATTTAATGTCTTGTGAAACGGAGAAGACAGATTAGAGTTAGATGAAATGGTTCCATCATGCTTAAATTTGTGAATCCATGAAATATCTGTTCTGAAGAATCAAACTACACTGGAATGAAACTAAAACCAGATTTTAAACTGCTATCTGTATTACAAATGCGATTACACCAGAGACTCCTTCCAACAAAACCAAGTTCTCTTGGGTATTATTAGGGGAGCCTGACCGTAGTGGAGACTCTGTTGTCTTCAGTGAGATTTAGACCAGGTCATTAATCCACAGAATGTTTCTACCAGGCACTGCAGGGGTTATCCAGCTATCACCCAGACCAGCTACCTCATTCTCGATGGTTGTAACTGCAAGCTTGAGGGAAAATGGAATACACAGCACAAAAAGAGTTTCCAGTCTCCAGAGAATTGAACAGCACAGTCTTGCATTTAAAAATACTTCAGATGCTCCTGTTGTAGAGTAGGATGCACAGATCTATTCCTATTCAGGCTGCATGGCTCTTATTGACTATCAAAGTCATGGTATTTTTAAATGAATGTTCTGAAAAGGTATATAAGCCAATAAAGAAGGCACAAGAAATACAGAGATAATTAGATTTTTTTTTAAGTTAATCTAAGATGATAATTAATACAGAAAAGATTAATATCTAGTGGGAAAGAAAAAAAAAGTTTTGCATTGGTATAATATATCATAATCACCTTAAGTAGTTTCCAGCTACAGTAGAGCATTTTTGTGAAACAGCTTAAGGCCAAATTTTCTCAGATTAAAATATACGTTTTTCAAAAGAGATTATAAAATCTAAAAGTTCTCGGGCAAGGGCCCTGATGGGAAGAAGAAGGGAGAGCAAAGACCACGTTACAAAATATATGCACACCAGGAACAAAATTAATGAGAGAAGTAGGCTTCTTCAGCCTGGAGAGGAAAAGGCTTTGGGGGCACCTAACAGTAACCTTCCACCATCTACACAGAGGTTCTCAAGAACACAGAGTCAAGCTCTTCACAATTGGCTCTGCAACAGTTGGTATTGCTGGAAAAGGCAGATTTTCACACACACAAGCCCTTCTTCAGGTCTGATAGAAAAGCAGCATACTTCAAAGCCTGAAGAAGAATTTCTGAGAGTTTAGTTAGTAAAACTGCATTTAGACATAGGGAAAACAACTATTTTTTCTGCCAGAGATTGTCAAAATGATACTTGAACAACTACGTAAATAAATGCCATCAAATTCATTTCACACTATAGACTGTTTCTACCTACAAACCTTCTTTCGACTGATTTTTTTCATGTTTACAGATTTTCTTTCAATATACATTCATACTCCAATATGCTGTCTTTAAAGAGCAAGCAAAATAAAAAGTTCAGTCTTCTCAGATTATGTCTCATATTTCTTTTAATTGGTACTAGAAGTAGTGTTATTCTCCACATGGACTAAAAAAGAGCAGCAGTATAAGATATACACTGCTACTGTGTGATCACTGAAGTTTAATGACAAAACACAAAAGTGATCAGATATTCCTCGATGCAACTCCACATCTTACAGAGACTATGTAACTTTTAAGCGATAATTTTTCCCTTGTGCTCCTCTCCCTTTTCCCTCACACTCTTTCTCATTCGGTGTTTAAATGTTCTCACCAACGTGTTTTCTTTCACCTGATGCTTGTGCAGGATATTGGTATATTAGCAGAAACACTAAAAATTAAAAGCAACAAAAAAGCTGTTGCTTGAGACGGACAGCAATAATGGAATGTTTCAGTCTAAACGGTTGATATCAGAGGAATTAAACAGGATCTAATAATATAAAGTACCAAACATTTGTCACCAGTACTCATAACAGCTGTTTATATAGATAATAGAAATTAAAAATTTCCATTACAACTTCAAGAATCTAGCAAAAAGTGTGCTTGTATTTGGACACAGATATTAAGTATATCAAATTTCAGCTACAGAATTACTTAACTGGCAAAAGCCAATGCTGAAGTTAAGGTATTTTAAAGAAAATAATTTAATTCTTCTCACCTAAAGCAATGCCAAATGAAAACATATTTTTAGAAGTTTTCTTTTTAGCACGCATTGTAAAAGGCTGAGAAAGAAGCAGCCAAATTATTCTTGAGACTGCCATCCGTTATTAGGAACTTTACCTATGTGTGACAGAATGGTTCAGTGTTCAGTGCTGGCATCTACTGAACAGATCTGGATGACGAAGCACATTCACAGTATTTTCCATTCACTGCCATATTGATGATAAATCAATATAGTTAGAGTATATTGATTTTCTTGAGAACTGAAACACAAATTTCTGAAACTGGAAACTTTAAAATAAACAATGAGCTGGCACCTTAAAGTTATATTCTGCATTATTTATTTTTATTTTTGCTACTAGCATCACACTTCCCAGAAATGAGTATAGGTTTACCATTCACTCTAATTCTTTTCTGTTTATCATATAGACACATGTACAAGATGTCTCTGTAACCAATGCTGTGAATTTTGGAAACCTAGCAATCTGATAAGATTTTTACACACGTAGGTGAAGGAAAACTTCTCTTATTATTTAACAATCCACTTATTCATAATGGCACTAATTTTAATTTTGGCAAAGGTGCCAGAAAATGTAAGATTTTTCTCTCAGGAACTGTTTAGGCAACCCATCCCCAAAGGAATGAGCCAGACATGCCCTTTCTGCTACATAGATTACATTTTTGTCAAAGCACTGTACTGAGTTTTCCACATAACAGATTTGGGATGTGTTGAGAATGAGATTCCACAGATAACTACCAAAAATTCAGCTTATTACGAAAAGTTGTGTTAAAACCCAAAAGCTTTCATATGCACATATACAATGGGTCATGTAAGTACAAAAGTGAACATTTCCTTTGACTATTAAACTTCCCAGGAAATAAAATACATATACTGGCAAAAATAGAACCATGTTCTGTATTCATTATGTGGCTTACAAAACTGCTGTCATGTTCAATGCAGTGCAATTATAGTTTATATTTTAGAGCTCCACTGTAAAAGTTCTCATTACCTTCTCAATAACCAATCAATTAAGTGTTCTGAAATGCTTTTATTTTGCTATGATTTTTATCTTGCATGACATTTAAGAAGTAGACAAGCCCAGGTTAACTGACAAACTAATGAGAATATGTTCTACCTTTGTTCAAATCAATACTCTAAGATTCCCAGAAGGGATTACTCCAGTAAGGAAATAATAAAATATTAAACAATAAACACATGTGCTTTATTATCTTAAAGGAGGTCAAAAGCAAAATGATTTATAATACTGTCCTCTATGACAGGTATAGTTTATATCAGACCATATGAAATCACAGTTCCATCACCAGAGATCTTTAGAATGTAACTTGTGACCTAATCAGCAGCCTTTACATAAAAGCAGTAGTAGCACTGTGTTTAAAATGTGTAGGTGGGGGAAAAAAAGCCCACAGTCCTATACAGGAGGTTTTACCTACGTCATTTTCTTCCCTAATAATCCCTAATTTGCTGTATGAACCAGTGTTTTGGAAGAAATACAAAAATAAGCAGAGAATAGTTAATTATAAAGACCTTCTACTCTTAAATTCAGTTTTTTAATGCTAGCCAACCCTCCCTATAAAGGGATTTTTTTTTTAAACAGAAGCTTTTATCTAAGTAGTATCTATCAAATTCGTACCTGGGAAGGCAGTTTATTTGTGTAGTTGTTATAAAGATATTGACAGTAATTACTTTTTTTTATTAGTATGTACCTCAGTCTTCTTGCATACACAAAAATAGGTTTCTGATCCAAAGTAACTAACTTAGAATACCAGAGTAAGCTTCTCATGTAAATATCTGTTGCACCTATATTTGAATCATACAGTTATACACCTATAGACTACACAAGTATTTACACATTCACCAATATTTAGGAAACCATGTTCAGACAGCAAGGAACACAATGGTAAAACGCCTTCCTTTAACTTAGAATACAGAACTTGCAGAGTAAATTACTTTCATAGGAAAGGATGAGACTGTCTTTTGAATGAATCTTAGAAATAATTGAATTTATACACCGTCTTCCTTTATTTCCATCTTTCATGACACCAGTGGTCATCATAGCAACTTACTGTTAGTAGATTTTAAAGCATTTGTTGCAAGCAATGTTCATTGCATAGAATGTGATTTTAGAAATCCGATAAAGTTAGCTGAACTAAAATTATTGCATCACATTACAATGCCTGAAAACAGTATTTTGCATAGGTGTGGCTATTCCTGCATAAACATTGCAGATCTTCAGAGGACATGACAATTACATAACTGAAATACTTGGAAACTGGACAATTAGATATCAATGTTTTGTTGTTAAGACTAAACAAGTCTTAAATGGCAACACCCACAACATTTTACACAGATTGCAAAAGGCAAATTGAGATGACCGAGCTATTTCATATCACTAGATTACTAGAAATTCAGCATCATCAAACAATTTTATCCTCAGCTGCCTTCTCAGAAATGCCTGAGCAGTCATTTAGTGATATTTAAAAAAAACAACACGTTAAGACTTGTGAAATGACAATTATAATTGGTGTTATTGAAAACAGCTAAGCAAAGATATTAACATGTGGATTATAAAATTTTCCAGCATAGATGTCCTCTGAAACACTTAAAGCTTAATAAACCTATATGTAACTGAACTCAGCGTCTTGCAACAGGCAGTGTCAGGCAGACTTGCAGTGCTACAAATTCGCCCCATGTATCTTCTGTCATATACTCATCACTGTCGAATAAGCTTCTAGATAAACAGGAGTGCCTTCAGTTAATGCAATCAGGCTTACTAGGAAAATAACTATCATTTTACTAGATACCTTTCTAATGAATATGTAGCATTCATTAAAATAACAGATTTAAAAGAAGAAAAAAGGCAAAAACGGATGAAGTGTAAACTCAGGAATGGATTTTTTCTGAACAGAGGAAAGAAAGGGATAGAGAAAGAATAATTAAAGCAGAGAAATAACAGGTAAACAGGGTTTATAAGCCCCACTAACATTCTACAGAGGATAAACAAAGCTGCTTTTCGGTAGTGGTAGAGATTTCTTGGGCACATTGAACACCCAACTTAGCAAGTGCATTTCTGTAGAGCCACAGTTGCCCAGGCACAAGAGAGCATGAGCAGGCTGGAACTGATCTGGACCTGTTGGCCACTCCAGCAGGTGAGATCAAATCCTGTAATGACATGTCATGAGGGCCAAGTTTGACTCTTGATATATTCCAAGAACACACAGGAAAAAAGACTGGAAAAGGTCTTCCGTCCACATCCCCATTAACTCCAGAAACCACACCAGGACTACTGCTTTGCCTTATTTAGGCATCCAGTTCATTTTCCCCTTCATATGCAACAGATCTATCAGGAGGAAACTATCCAAACTTTAACAGCAACGCGAAAGAGACGTCAGTTCCCAGAATTAATCAAAGATTTTGTTTTACTTCTAAATGAACTTTGGATTATGCACTCTGTCTTCAGTGACTCTCAGATACTGTTATTTAAACTTACTTTATCAGTTATCTACACATATTCACCTAATCTAATATTTCATAGTTTTTAATACCGATTTAATGTTTAAGTGAGCGGTACACGTATTTTTATACTTCTCATAATACTTACGGGTCTTTCGAGCAGAATCTTCTACAAAAAGAGAAGAAATGTCTTCATCCACCCCTGCTTCATTCTTTGCAATACAAGTATATGCTCCTGTATCTTCATAGCGCACATTGCTAATGTGAACCTCACTGCCATTTGCTGAAAGGAGAGGAAAAATTCAATGTGCTGACATGCTACAGTGCTTTCAGATTATACATTTAGAAGGCTTACTCTGCTCATACTAATTAAACCATTTTCATTCCTGAGTTCATAACTTGGAGGAATGCCAAACTAATCCAAAGGTATTCAACTGGCTAGTGAATTACATGCACTATTATTCATCTCACAGATATCCAGAATACCTCAGCTGATTTTGCGATTCAGAGCCAGATATCAGTATGAGGTTTTATATATGTTCAAATGACTATGTTTGTATTTAAAATCAGGTAAATTTTATATTTTTATTATGTTGCATTTGGTCACCTGACATTACCAGTTATTGTACACAAAATAACCCAGGTCTCCATGGAATGTAATGGGCTAAAATTTCAATATAAATAATAATTTTAATACAATTATTTTTTTTCTAGTAATGAGAGGCACCTGATTTTGGTTTTGTGTGAATACAGTGTAGTGACAGAAAAAAACAAGTGCATTGGAATTTTACACTTACATCAGTGTAGGAATCTATAGAATACACTTCACGAAATGTACGTCAGCTTGAGCAGGAATGTTAAACAGTCCAGGCTTCACAGGCAAAGGTCTTTCAAATAATGTGATGTGAATAATGACATGACCAATGATTCATTACATTTTAAGTATAAGATACTTGTTAACTGTGGGATCTATTTTACAAAAACTGCTTTGTAGTTATTCTAAAATACGGACCAGAAGAGGCACGGGGTTATAGTGCAATGCCCTTTCTAGACTGTCTTTCGCTTGAAGCAATTACACAGATAATTTAACTCAGGAAAAGCTCAGGGAAAATGCAATGATGTTTTTCAAAATTTTGTTTGAAATAAATACATTCAAGAAAACAGAATTAAATGTATTTTGCTTAGAGAAGGACCATTCTTATTTATTTATTATAAATATATGATACAGTTATGAGGGGGGAAAAAATCCACTCAAATCCCTACAGGAGAAACTAACAGAATATTGCTACAGAAGAGGAGTCCAACACTTTCTACTCATAGTGGACAGTGTTTCTGCAAGGCAGTTTTTCATGTACATCCAGAAGAGAGGGCCATGGAAGAACAGAGGACTATAACACCTATAGGGAAGGTAAGACTCTCTTCAGAGAAGCATTTCCTGTCTGCCTGTCCCACTGTTTCTTATGCTGCAGCCTGATCACTGTCCTATCCTTACAGACACCCTGTTTTTACAGACAAATGAGAAAAGGTTTTGAAGGGAACACTGGCAGCATGAAACTTTTTTTCTATGGCTGATGAAAAATCACCAGAAGGACTGCAGAAGCTAGAAAGTTTTGTGCTGGACAGGTTCACTGAATTTGCTAAAGACTCATAGAAGATTCATAGACTGGCCTTTATTGTTAATTAAAAGTAAGACTTTCCTTTAGTTGGTGGGGGGTGTGTGTGTGCAGTGTCTTTGCACTCCCCTGGAGCTCTGCTGAGACCCCTCAGAAAACAGCAGATCAATTTCAGTTATTTGTCCTCCTGTTCTTTCCACCATCATCAGGTCCCCAAATCTCACTGATTCTTATAATCCAAAAAATTTCTGTTTTCAACTGAGCTGCAGTGGTTTGTTCCATATTCTGATCTAAATGTAAATCTAGACTCATTAAAAATAACTACATTAATATAAATGAATTAGAATAAAATCTTTACAGACAAAAGCATTGCTTCCCAATTTAAATATTAGTGTTGAATACTCATTGAATGTTATTAATATAGCTGTAGTGACAGATTCTAATACTGCATTGGGACTGTGTCTTGGGCTGCTTGCTCTACTCAGGAATTGCATATTTTTTAACAGAGAAGAGCATATTGAAATTTACTGGCAATCCTGCCAGTAAGTACAACCATCACTCATTATTAAAAGAGAAAGCAGAGAACATATGTATCTTGGGAAATAACTACAAGAAGCTTTCTGAAATGTTTTAGCTTAGACTTCAACCATTGGTTAAAACTAAGAAAGAAGGACTGCTAGTATGGAAAGAATGCACTGATAAAGCATTTGCAACCTGCAGAAAACAATATATACACCTCTTTACCTTGAAGAGTTAACTGTTTAGATAACTTCGGAGTGATATCAATTCCATTCTTCAGCCAGCCAAGTTGTGGGTTGGGAATACCCTCAGCATGGCACCGCAGGCTAGCTGTCACACCTGGCTCCCTTGCTTGGCTCTCAGGGTAGACACGGATGACTGGTGGAACTGAAGGCAGGAAACAAATATTATTTTGTGGAGAAGAGTATTATCTTCATTTTAAGAAAAATTACTATAGGCAATTCTAAAGACTCCTGCAGCTACATATAACAACACAACAATGTGGTATTAATCACATATTCAGCAACATTCAATGCTGAACTCCATCACAGTAAATTTATGAAGCAGAAAAAATGTTCTGTGAGAAAAACCTCTTTTAACTGCCTGTGGCATCAATGACAAAATCCTGTATTCTAATTCAATAGCTTGTCCATCAGCACCCCTAGGTCCTTTTCTGACAAGCTGCTTTCCACCTAGGTGGTCCCCAGTATATATTGGTCCATGTGGTTATTCTTCCCCAGGTGAAAGACTTCCTCCTTTTCTTGTTGAACTTCGTGAGGTTCCTGCCAGTCCATTTCTCCAGCCTCTCAAGTTCCCTCTGAATGGCAGCATGACCCCATGGTGTATCAGCCACTCCTCCCAGTTTGGTGTCATCTGCAAACTTGCTGAAGGTTTGCAGATGCAAACCCATCACTCTGCAAACCCAGACTCTGCCCCATCATCCAGATCATTAATGAAGATGTTAAACAGGACATTTATAAGAGTAGTCTTCCAAGTTTCATTATTATTAATATAATAACATATGACTATATTAATAAGACAATTAATATAATAATATAATTAATATAACAGCAACATTTAAGAATTGTTGACATCACTTTTCCAAAGTTTGCAACCTTGCTGCAGTATATGCTTACCAACTAAAAATCTGCTACATACCGCACATCAGTATTGGCAGAGAGAAGGCATATGAAATTACAGTGGACATATTCTTATTGGTAATCAATGATTAAGCAAGATTTAAAAATCTCGCTGTGTAGACCTTTTTAGATGAATAATTATTGATCTTGTTTTTAATTATGTATACAGAGAACTTGCTTGTGGTTGTTTCTAACAATAAAAAAATTAACTGCAATGAAGGTTAAAGAAGCATAAATCCTATCCTGTAAAGTTTTTTTTAATGTAGCTTTAAAAATGTGGAATACTTACCTGGTGTCACAAAACACAGCTGGGTAGAGGATGAAGTATCAGTTGATAATGAAAGAAGATAACAAGATCAAAAATTAACTGTGTCTATTTTAGCACGAGATTAAATATTTTCAAATGCTATCCAACTGTTTACAAGAAATGTCCCAGCATGCTGTCCTATTAGAGCAAAGAAATGCCTCAGGTTTCTACACTGCAAGAAATACAAAAATGTACTCTATCTCAGATAGGATGCAGAAATCAGTAAGTTTCAGGGATATTTTAAACTCAGTTAGAGATAAGGGTCTTTTCAAATAATATACATAGAAAATTACACATAAACCCAATATGCAAACTGCAAAAATATACTAAAAGAACATGGAAGAAGATTAAAAACGTGAAAATTATGTCTGCTAGTTACTGAGAGCAAAAGCATCTAAAAATCAGGGATTTAAGGATTCCAGTAAGTTTCTGGAACTGACTTTGCTTTTATGGATGCAGATCTCTAGTTTTCATCTCAAATCTGACATTCCCATTCCTGTTCCCTCTTCACTTCTTCCTTGTTCTGACTCCTCTCCCATAGGATCTGTGTGTTCCATACTGAGACCCTGCCTTCCCCACTGTGTTCATCACACTGAGCCCCACTCAACTGGCTGCATCCTCGGATGGCCTGAGCCCCTTTCGACACCTCAGCTCCCAGTCTGACTCTGCCTCACTTCCCAGGCTCCAATTTTCATGTCTGCCCTGCTCAGCATTTTTTGACAAAAGGTCCTTTAGCAGACTACCTCATGCTTCACATTTCCCACTGCATCAGAGCCAAATAGTTTATTTCTTCACCTTTCCTTGAAAAGAGCAAGGAGCTCCACCTCCATAGAGTCAGGATTGCCATCATTTAACATTCTTGAACATCAAAAACACAAACAAATGTAAGGACCAATAGCAAAGCATTGAAGCTCATCACATTCCGAGACCCTATGATAGGATATTTTTTTGTCTGGTTTGTGCTAGTGAAATATACTAATTGCATATAAAAACTTACAGGAATTAAAACTACCACACCTGGACAGACTTCTGCTTAGTGTTTGTGAAGAGAAACTTTCTAACAGTCCAATTTTGGAGAATTTTAATTGAACAGAAAAAAGGAAAGTATTAGTTCAGCTTGAATGAAAGACAGATAACATTTCTGGGGCAACTTTATTCTTAGCAAAGTTTTAGAAAATATTAAAACTGAAATAAAATACTTCCTAAACAAACAAAAAAATCAAACTCTGCATTACAAGATGCTGCTGTTGCGAAATGAACTAGTCAATGCTTAAGAGTTATGAAAGTGAGGACCTGCTCAACTGAAAGCAGGTTTGAATTTTCTTCCGCCATATCATATTTCTGTAGAAGGTCCTGTTCCCTTTGGCAGTGTTTTCCCAGACACTGAGATATTTACATGACAATGGAGTTTATTTCTTGCCTTATCTTTCCTCCATTTGCCACTATTTCCCGCTTTCCACAAACCTGTGTCTAATATGTTGCCTATACAACTAGAAAATTTTTCCACTCTTGTTTTGCATTATAATTTTTTATTTCATATTACTCTGGAGCCTCCCCATAATATGCCCCAAGAACTGTGCAACTGGGGCATGCAGACAATTAAAATATTAGTGCAGGTGGGCTTAGTCTGAAAAAATTAATTTGATATGACAAGTTTGATGTAAACTCTTTGGGTTCGTTTCAATTACTTTTTTGTGTAACTGACCATAAATATTAGCAGAAAGGAAATCTTAATTGCTGACTGTTCTAACATCTTAACCTAAAGAAGCTTACTTTCTAAGGGAAACATCATTATGTAGGTTAAAAAGGGGGGGGAGAGGAGACATTGCATAATTGTATTTAGCAGAATCATATAGACTATGTAAATGAATGAATCCTATATCCCCATCCCCCATCGATCAGTTCAAAAAGCTATGTGGGATACGGGGGTGCGGGAAGAGGGAGAAAATAGTCTGCTCGAGCTGCCTGGAATCCAGGCAGAATGCATGTGTTTAAGAAAGAAACATAATATATATAGCGAACTAGTTTCTTCTGTAGCTGTATATGATAACTCTGCTTTTCCTTTGGAAAAACAAAGGTGGTAAACAATTCTTCACGCACTATAAATCACCCATTCGTATCTGGCGGAAGGCCTGTGCTCTCTTTTCTTTACCTTAAGGTACCAAAAACTTTGGGGTTTTTTAATAAGTCTTTTGTCTTGGAACTAAGGTGGGGGAAATACTTGTCACTTCGCTGCACAAAACTTGCCTTATAAATCAATGTGAAGGTTCAGGGAGTAGGATAATATTGCTAATACATAAACAGAAAGAAAAATGTCACATTGGGTGCTACATATATATCAAGCTGATTTGTAACACATTCCATAAACATACAATTTTTAGAGCAGGTTTGGATTTGGAAGGTAGAATTCCTTTTTTTTTTTTTTTATAATATGGCAAATGACATTTGTTGTTGCTGTTGTCTAGAAACACCTTCAAATTTACACTTTGAAAAATCTAGGATATAACATATGCTTTTAAAATAGAAAAACTGAGGTATAAAAAAATATTAAAACTCATCTAGGTATCATGTCTATAACTGCCATCGTGATCAGTAACATTAACACCTGTGGTTATGGACAGCATAGATCTTCAACTTGATAAACATTGAGTTAATGAGAAAACACAAACTTCCTAGGTATTTCAGCTTTTTCAACAGCAGTTTTCAAGGCTTTATTTTTGTCAGATGCAGATATCAAATATTTTATATATACATACAATATTTGCAAACCAGTTGATGTAAAATATATAAATAATTTTTATTAAAAATGTATATTTTACACAAATGGAAACCAAGAAAGAACTTAAAATCTAATTACATTATTTTCACTGAACCTTCACAGATCTTTGTGAACAGCGAAGCCTCATTATCTCATTAACCTTTTGTCTGACTCTCCTGTTAATACAAGTGTCGTTATATTAATTAGTCATTATCACAGCTATAAGAACTGACCATCATGCCAGTGTTTAGGAAGATTACCACTTAGACGTACAGAGATAAACTGTGGAAGAGCTGTTCACTTGACCTTTAATCTCGATGGTTTTAACTCCATTTACCCACAATACGCACAGCAAATGATCCTATTGCTCAAAGGGACTCCTTTCTCATTTCCCTCACTCCCCAAAAAATCAAGGGTGTTGGAAGATGCCACTCCAGTGCCAGCTTGTGGAACAGCAGCTATCTGAGCAGAGCAAACGTGGACTAGTCAATTTGTTTGGACAACTTTAAATTTATATGAATGATACAGAGCAGCAACAGCAGTGATTGCCATTGGCACCATAAAGTTTTACAGTGGTTTCCAGATGAAATATACAATCTCCTGACAGATAATTCATCACCAGAAAAATCTACAGTTGTCCTCCTTCATCTATCCCAAATTATGTTTCTTGATTTTCTAGTCTTACAGAAAACCTTCTTCAACTTAAATGCAGTTTTGCATCATGTGCTAAACTGAGCCAGAATCCTAGTATTTTAACTGTTGCAATGCACCTCTTTAGGATTTTAACACATTGGAATAGGTAAGTAACATGTTGACAAAAGTATAATTTTGTTAACAAATTAAGGTAAACCAAAACACACGAAACAGAAGAGGAGAAAGTTGGTCGAGGACCTTCTATAATGTGCCCAATTAATCAATAATTCTGACATGTGTGCAGAAATTAAAATAGGAGTAAACTTCATTCTTCTCACTAGTTTAGCCAGTATTTGCTACCTGACTTTTTAAATGACAGAAAAGAATTCCTGAAGATAAATTGGAAGGAGGAAAAGATGTTGATGCCATGTATTGGCATAGGAAGCACACTCCATTTACAAAGTGTTGGGGGTAGAGGAGGTGGAGAAACTGGGAAAAGAATATCAAAAGAGATGGATAAATAGATATTCTAAGACAGTTTCCCAGAGAAACACAATGGTGGAGACAAAAACTGCAGTTTTGTCCAAGTACAGAGCCTAGGAAAGTGGTCCTTAGAACTTGAACAGATATAGAAAAATGTAAAGATCAAGGTTTCAAATCCAGATGCCTAGAGTTAATCTACTAAAACCATGGTTAGTGCATATTTCAAATTAAATGCAACATTCTTAACATGACAGACCTATGCACTCATTTTCCCAGTGTGTTTTCCAAAATTACTAAATTAATACTAAAACCTCCTTTATCTGTGTATATATATATATATATATACACACATACATACATATATATATGAAAACACTTCTTATTCTGCAGATAATGTGCTAAATATCTTCACAGGTGAACAGTTCACAGTGCAGAGGATGTCCTCTGAAGCATCTTTACTCCCTTTAATAACTATTATTCATATGGAAGTAATAAATGAAAATGATTATATTTTATTGCTTTGCAACGTTATTTACAGGAGAACAATAAGGAAAAAAACGTATCTCTTTTTCTGTTAAGCTGTAACACAATATAAAATAAGTAGAATATCAACAACATGTCTGCTCAACAAAATACATATCTAAGTCTCTTACGAATTGGTAATTACAACATTTTTCCTTACCATTCACTTGGAGAATATGAGTTTGATAGAGCTTATCATAGCCAGCAGCATAACAGGTGTAATTTCCCATATGAGTTGTGGTAACCTTAGTAATGTACAAGGACCCATCATCTCCAAAATCCTACCGGGAAAGATTAAAAACAAGGTTATCATAATTATGCCTACATCTCTACAGTAATTATGGTTGTTATCTTGGCAACAAAGCTGTGATGCAAATATCAAACATTATAAATATTAAAACAGAACAGCTGATAGTAATCTGAAACCTGAATATTACTTTTGTGAATGGCAAAGTTGTTTGATTTTGCCACATATATTCATATAATCACAGAATGCTTTGGGTTGGAAGGGACTTCTAAAGGTCATCTAGTCCAACCTCCCTGCAATGAGCAGGGACATCTTCAAATAGATATTGTGTCTGTAAAAGAAAATACAAGTTTTATTTTAACAATTAATTAAACTCTTCAGAAGCGAAATGGTTGTATATTTAGTTATGATAGTTATTTACAGAAGAAAAGCTATTTCAGATTGGATCTACAAAAACAGAAAAACTAAACCTCTGTACAATTTAACAGGGTAAATTACATCCTGTGGAAGTGTGGTCATCCTTTGAAATGAGCAGGTAGACAGAAAAAAAATCCTAACTTTTCTTCACGTTTGAGTCATTATTTTTAACTTCATCCTTTTATGTATCTTTAATTGGCATATAGATTCCACTGCATCAGAGTGCAGAATCTTACCCTTATTTTGATTCTGAGTTCAATTCTGAGTTCAATTTCAATTAATACGATATAATTTAAAATTCACAAGTTGTAAGCTATTCTGATTAATGTAAAAATGTATGGAACAATTAATAGTTGGTGTTTTATTTTTCCTTGTTATTTTTTACGTCTGCAAGAATTATCCTAAAATAACAGTCCTAGTCCAATCTAGCTTCTTCCAGTCTACATCTCAGAGATCCTAAAGTATGTACAAATCCTGCTAGAAGTTATTCTTTTACATTATATTCCATGATCTACTTTTTCAAGGTCACTTGTTGACAGTTTGTTTCTTTTCAGTCTTACCTAGCAATATTTATTGTTATATATGCAGTGTATTTACATAAAACAGTGATTAAATTATTTGAGCAAAGAATATAAAGTAGAAATGTAAAACTATGAAAAATGACTTTCACTCCAGTAGATAATTTCTACTGTAAAATATTTAATTCAGAAATTGAAGTGTATAAATGATGATGAAAAACACGCGAAACATAATCACTGTTTCATACTAGGAAAAAGTATGCTGGATCTCCTATGCTATGTAGGTCAGCCCCTGTTCTGGAAGGGAACCCATGCTCTGTAATTGTATGCCTAATGTTAATACAGTCTATCATAAACTCAGTCTTCTTATGTATACAACACAGCTTTATTTTTGTCCTAAATCTATTCATTGCAGGCTTATAGCCATTTTATACTCCTTAACGTAAACTCTAAAATAGCCTTTGAAATCTTTACATAACTTGAAATATCCTCTCCTTGTGACTAACCACAGGATGCGGTGTCATACACACAAACACATTATAATTATATGCAACACAAATATTCAAACACACACAGGCTCATACATGGGAGTCCAAACTATCCAACAAGTGTCTAACTCATTAGAACAGAGATAATCACCAGCTACAATATCTATGTGTCTCATTTGATTCAGTCATTCATTACAGAAGAACTACTTTTGTAAACTGATTTCAGGGATGTGGTATTCCTGAAGGCAACTGTTATTGGTATAGACCATAGCAAAGGAGGCTTCTAGTACATCGGCCTCTTCCACTTCTGTATTCACTAGGTTCTGTGCCACACTCAGCAGCAGGCCAATATTATCCTTAATCTGCCTTTTGCTGCTGATATAGCCCTGGAAGCTCTGTAGAAGCCCTTCTTGCTGTCCTTCATGTTCCTCATCAGATCCAACTCCAAGTGGGCTTTGGCTTTCCTAATCCTTCACATTCAAATAGCTTCTCCATGTTGTTCCTGGGTCACCTGTCCTTGCTTCCACCTTTCTTCCTTTTTATTTGAGTTCTGCCAAGAACTCCTTGTTCATTAACACAGGCCTCTGGATGACTTCGATTTCCTGTTCATTGTGATGGACCACTCTTGAGCATAGTGGAGGAGATCTTTGAAAATCAACCACATGTTAGACACCTCTTCTTTACAGCACGGTCTCCTATGAGAATCTTCCAAACATATCCTTTAACAGGCCAAAGTCTGTCCTCCTGAAGTCCCGGGTTATGTTCCTACTTTTTGCCTTGCGTCTTCCTCAATTCTAGCATCTCATGGATACTCCAACCATGGTTGCCCTGACCTTTTTATCTCCCACCATATTTCTAAGTCCAGTAGATCAATTCCTTTCACTGGCTCCTCTATCACGTGTGTTAATATCATGACTAAGACACTACACTCAAACTAGAGGTAAACATTAAGGCATTATAAAAATGTTCTTCCAGTCCAACTTACTTGACCACAACTCTAGGAAGTAATCAACATCTGCTGATGTTAGGGGAGAAGGAACTAGTAGTGTCCAAGGTGAACAACCACTGCATTGCTTAGGTTTTTATCACCTACTTACACGATTATATGAGAAAAAGATGTATTAATGTTGAACTCTGTAACAGAGAGCATAGCAGTATTGGCTAAACCACATTTGAATTGCCAGCTTTCAGAACTCCTCAAGATAATAATACTTTAGAGTCTCACCAAATGTACTGTTTAAGAAAAAACAAGAGCATTTATATAAGTGACATAAAAACTTTTATAAACACATGTATTTAGACTAGTGAAATCTCCTGTGATACAGCCACGTCACTGTACTCTCTCTTTTCACAGTTTGGACTCGGGCATCTTTCTCCTTTCCCATCTTTAAGCTCAAAATCTTGCAGATGTTTGATAGGAGGAAACATCTGTATTGCTGAGATTATATCTGCAAACAACAGCATGAAGCTCTGAAAATAAATTCTTCTATTCTACATGTTAATGATAGAAAATGGTATGAGCTTTGGACATCTGAAACTTTCTCTTGGATTGCCCTTCATAATCAAACCTGTCTGTAACTGACTGTGACATGGAGAAAAAAAAATTAAAAAATACAAAAAGAGTCATAGTTAAGTGAAGGTGGCTGTCCAGTTGCCAAAGGAGATGAAAAACAGTCCACTCAAGTTTAGCACAGAGGTTTCCCTGGGTTCAGCTCATCCTTTTTGCCTAATGTATGCTTTATTATCCAGGAAAAAAAAAAAAAAAAAAAGGGGGGGGGGGGAAGGGGTAGGAGAGGGTATCTAAATAGGTGTTTAAATATGCATCATAACATTGAACCAAAACATTTTCAGAAGCACCTCTTTCCTTACCTCATAAAACACCCATACTAGTGCCATCCTACCACTCTGGGATGCATTCCATAATCCATTTCAACAAAAGTCACCAATTTAAATGTGGATAATACCCAGAGATAACCAGAGCAGAATTCTTGCATCACAGACACTGAAGCTGCAGTCATATGAAGTATTACAGAGGGATATATCATCTTGAGTTTAAGCAAGAACATGTAATTTAAGAAATTCTTTGGCTGAAATTGCCTTAAACCTTCATATACACATTCTGCAACTGTCCCAGAACTACTGTAGTGTCAGCGAAGCTCAAAAGGATAGTCTCCCTGTATCAAGGGGAGGAAAAAAAAAAATCTACATTAACCCAGAGATGTTGTTTCTCTTATGCTTTTCAGTTAAACTTGGCCTCTTTTTTAAAAAAACAAGGCAATATTGAGGTCCTTGGCATTACACCAGTGACAAGCAGCAGATCTTTGCTCTCATCCATTGTCCTGTGAAAAATAATGAGGTCCAGTAGAGCATTTCCTTGTGTTCTACTCGTGTATTTTTCATTTCATATTGAGCAGCATTTGGCAAAGAAAAAGTAACACAGACATACCAAAGTTCAGGTAACATATAACAGCCAATGCTTGCATAGTTATCATGGTTTTAGCCATACATGTGACATTATTGCTTGAATGTGTGAATCAGTCTGCAAAACCATTTCCCATACCTCCATTGAAAGTCAGCACTCAAGAAAAACTTTTTTTTTTTTAAATTTTGAGAGGGAACCTACAGGGTTATTTATTTAGGAGACAGTCATATTTTTCAAATCTGTTACTTAAAAACTCCAAGAAAGAGGCTTGACGCTTTGTATGTACCTAGCTCCCCTATTATGAAACCTAAATTTATGTTGCTATAATTTAATTCCATTATGTATTGCCCTACCTCCAAAGCAACTGGAAAAAAAACTGGTAGTTTTTTTCTCTTTTGATTACAGTGAAACTCACAGTTTCTCTTTTGATTACAGTGAAACTTCCAGAAGTTTAATTTAACCAATTGTTTCAGATTATATGCTGATATGAGAGCTAATTTTAAGTTGATTTTCCTAAATGCAAAACATGGCCATTTTCCTTGATGGATGATTTCCTATACTTTTCCATCTATTAATTCATTTGAATGTATTAGTGTAAATTAGTGCTATCTTCAAATACAGTTGCAGCCCTTCATACACTGGTGGCATCTAGATAACATTTCCTGAACTTACAAAGGTGTAAAAATCTGTATGAAAATCAAGAAACAGGATATCTGTGCTATTTCCACTATCCAGAAAGCCTGTCACTATACTATAGAAGGAAATTTGACTAAGATTGACATATGTAAAGATTAATATAGAAAAATAGTAAGGCTCAGCTGCATTAAGATTTATAAATATAGCAAACATACTTCATGATCACACCGACAAAGTCACCTGCTTGTGACCAAAGCTTATCCTGCTTTGGTCCAGTGTGGTAGTTGGCATATGTAGAACTTGTGTGAAATTTGGTTATAACAATAGAGGTTAACTTAGCACAAGCAATCTGTTAATTGGTGTGAAAACACCTCTGAAAAGAAAATGAGATTTTGAGAGATTTTGAGGAGTGAAGACCGAGCACTGGTGACGACAACAGCCAGTTGTTGGTGTTGAATGAATTAGGACATGCCAATCAAGACTTGAATATTCTCTACCCAATCCTGTAATTGATAGTGCCAGGGTAGAGACCAGGTCTCTCAAGGGACAGACCACATGGACATGTGAGAGACTCAATGGGTACGCAGGGGACAGCTTCAAGAGGAAATAAAGACACTCAAGGAAAGTGAACCAAAGAGGCATTTGGGGGATCCCACAACCCGAGTTCAGGACTGCTCATCACCCAGATGACCTGCTATGCTGACCTGCTCAACTCTGGACTGAGCCACCTCCCACGCTGTAGGACAGGGAAGTCACATAATGAGCTGCCACGCTCACCCACCCCACTCCAGCTTCTCTCCTGGACTGCACTGTGTCTCCTGTGGAACAGGGAAGTTGCGCAATTTGTGAAACCACATGTATCTGTGATTTAAGTGTTTTGGTATCCAAGCCCATCTAACCTCTGTTCTGTCAGTTTGGTCCTAAAAGGCAACATCCCAGCAGAAAACAGTTTAGTTCCTTTGTGCCTTTATATTTATAGAATTCTTACATGCATATCATTAAAAGCAACTCACTCTTCATTTCTTCAAAAAGTTTGTAATCTTCTCTGTAAATTCCTCAAATTCACAGAACAGTCTATCAAAAGCTTTTAAAAACAGAAAACATAGCTATAATATCTCACTCAGGTAGTCTGTAAGCTGCACAGTAAAATAATTTTGATTAAAAAGATTACTATGTACTGTCTTATTCTATCCTCTGAATGTTATCAATGACAAAATACTGGGCTGGATAAACCTTTGGTCTATTATGACTATTCTTACATTCTTCCATGATCTCAACTACTACTTTCCCAGTTTATTGGGATTTATTTTTTTCAGTCCTCACTGCATTACTTTGCAGTTTTTCTTCTTTCCCAGAGAGTATAAACTGAGTGATTTCATCCTCATATTTCACTCAAGACGCCTTTCTTTATAACATCTTCAATCTTCTTGTAGACTAAAATTTAAACAAGAAAATTTAAATCTAGATGAACTTCCCTTTAATTTTTCAGTTTTCTTTCCCTAAACATACTAAAAATATTTATTCAGAAAGCACGTATGTCACTGTATTTCTTTGTCCAAAGGTGTTTGGGCAACTAAACTGCACATTGCACAGCTTGGTGCTTCAGATGATTCTGCTAGTTGCTAATTAAGAGAAGAAAATAACCCACCTAAAAATTAACCCACCTGGTAAGACTGTCAATAACTTGCCTTTCTTAAGATAACTACTGCTTTCTGTATTAGCACTTCAGTTATACAGACACTATTCATAACAAGCCTTCAATACGCCATTATATAGATTACCACTGCAAAAATCAAGAAAGAACCCCCTTTTCATGCTTACTTTTCAACTTTCATTATGTCAACCAAAACAACTGGATTTCCTTTCAAAAAAATCCACCTGAATAACTCTAGCGATCTTTTTAGCTCAATGTTTTTTATCTTTATCTCTTTCTAAAGTGTATGAAGCAGTAAGTTCAATTAACTTTTTCCCCTTACTAGCTAAACAGACATTTTCAAAGTGTTGCTCTTCAAATTATTAGTGGAAGAATGAAAAACAGCTCTTCAAAAGAGCCACACTAGAGGTACTTACACTTTATCTAGTGAGTGGCTAATATTATTGCTGTGGAAAATTTTTTGCCTAATCTCTGCAACAGTATTTCTGAACTAAATGTGACATAGGATGCAGTTTATTAACATTAAGCTGCTTTGCTTAATATTGCTTTGAAGCACACCAACCTGTTCCACTAATTCACTGCAGCGTGATGATATCTTTAGGTACCATGGCTATTTTGTAAGTAAATACATGTCTGTGTTATGGCTTCTCTCTTCTTTTTCACAGGAACCATCGATAAAACGTTCCTGTGGCTATTTTACTCAGGTGCATCAGTATTTCAATAGGATTCCTGCATGATATTGTCATTTCATCACTCAGATTTTGGGTTCTATGGATGAGGGTTTTGTTTGTTGGTGGTGGTGGTTTTGTTTTGTTGCTTGTTTTGGTTTGGGTTTTTTTTACAACTACAAAACAAATATCCCTAGCTTATTTTTTATACTGAGTTCAATGTTCGTTTTGTTAATGAAAGCAAACAATTCAATATAATGTTGTAAGCAGTGTTTGGAAAGGGATGGTGAAGTACAGAGGTCTTTGACATGGAACGTTGACATATATTTAGTGTTTTATAGAATAAATTACCAGCTAAGTTAATGAAAAAAAAAACGGCATCCATAGAGAAACACACAAGCATCATTGAAACAGAGCCTTCAAACATTAATAACAATATATACAGAAAAGAGGTTTTTTACCTTTTGAAAAAATATTTGTTGACCCTAAAAACATAGCTACAAGCTCAATTTTTGTTAAGTAGACTACTTTTCAAATAGAAATGGCATAGTATTTCTACCATTAAATTGAGAAGCTCTAATTATTTTTGTCATGCATAAAAAGATAGAATTGAACAATTATTTCAACAATGATTCTACTGCAACTCCGTTCTGTTGAAGAACCTGACATTTAAGAATTATGCTATGTGTCATGAATAACGAGTACAGGAATCAGGAAAGAAAACATTCATTTGACAATTAATCTTTGCTTAGTTGTCTTAGTGTTAACGCAACAGAAACCTAAAGGTTATTTTTGTTTATAAATCAATAATTATTTCCTTAGGTTTTATAACTTGCTTTCATATGCTAATGTTTTGCATATGAGAGATACTATGATCATTTGCCTGCAGTTCTTTATTACCAGCTCTAGACAGACTGTTGCCAGCTCTCCCCACAGGAGAATGTATAATGAAACAGACTGCTTAAATTTGTTCATCAACATAGAAACTAGGATTTTTTTTGTTTTGGTTTTGTTTTGTTTGTTTGTTTGTTTTTAAACCACAGTTAATTTATTGTCAATATATTGCTCTTAAATTACTTGGTTTTCTTTCTATAAAAACCTTCTCTACTCCAAATATTGAGTATTCTTTCATCTAGAGACCATAGACATCCCCCCAAAAAGCATCTCCCCTAAAATGAAAAATATCATTGCTTTCCCACAATTATGCCCTCATTTTCCTTTTCACTCATTGCATCCACACTGTTCCCTGCCCAAATCTCACTTGCAACATATAACTCAGAATGCATTTCTGAGAATTTAAGAAGTTCAGAAAACCGAATTAGGAATGAGGTTTAGATGTCAGTGATCTGAAACCATTATACACAAAACTGACAGAAGATACTTTTATATTTTTTAAATCAGAAAACATGATTGCTCTAGAAAAAAAGGCCTAACTCCCACACAAAATAACGTTTGACCTAGTTCTTGGAGTCCTAAGTAACATATAGGTATGCCATAGTTAAATTATTCATGTACACAATTCAAACTAAGGCTTAGAACCTGGGTCTTCCATATTCTGAGTGATCCAAAGGATTAGTCTTGAACTCAAAAAATTTGAAATATTTTCTGGTTTTTATGTGTTTTTTGTTTTTATTATTATCATCATTATCATCATTATAATCATTATTGTCATTATTATCATTATATTTTTACTCTCCTAATTTTTTAGGCCTAGATGGTAACTTTCTGACCAGAATTTCAGCCTCAGCTTTTTATATCAAGAACCAAGACCCAAACATTTTATAAAACTGAGCATATTGTATTTAAGAGATCTACGAACTTGTCAAGAATCTTCTTTGGAAATTTCCTCTCTGTAACCTCAGTTTCTGGCAACTGATGAATTCTACATGTTTTTTCCTGGAACACCAGCAATCACCAGTACCTCAACACTGGTATGTAGTAAAAAGTCATTTTTATGCACCACACCACTTAGACACTTTGACAGTACTGGTTTTATGGGACCTGTTTGATGTAGGTCAGAAGAAACAACTTATACAATCTTCTTATGGCCTTAACATTTTCATCTTCTAAAGAGCTTCAAAATATTACTCTTAACTCCAAAACTCCACACTTTGGGGAAGGGAGAAAAAACAAAACAGTAACAAGGACAATAAGAAAAGAATACAGGAATGAGGACATGAGAACTGGAGATGTGAATTCTTAGTTACGTTATACTTGGACAGAAAAAAAATAGCTTACTGGGTCCTTAATAAATGGAATTAGCAAGCACCAAATATTTTGAATTAATACTTCTTTTATTACATATGAAACCTGTATTTCTATTTGCAGTCTTTGACAACTCTACAACAAAGAAGAAAAGTATATTGGTTGGTATATTTTTTACTGGTGGTTAATAATGTAAACACTGTCACACAGTTATATTAGCTCAGTGATAATGACAACACAATTTGGGTGGGGACTTTTCCCTCTTCCTTTTTAAAGGGAAATCTTGGTTTTCTCATGAGAAAAAAGAATCATCTGTCTCAGACTGATCAAGAAAATAATTTACACTTACGAATTAAAATTTTACATTTATCTACTATGGAAAAGCTGTATCAATAATTGCAGCCATTCAGATATTTTCAAAACAATAGTTGTCCAGTTGTAAAATACAGGTACACGTAATCCCTTTCTTTTCCTATATATCCCTCTACACTTTCTGCATCTGATTTCAGTCGGCTGATGGAAGTACCAGTAAAACTAATGTCACATTTTTGTTCATATTTTAAGCATTTACTTTTCAGTATCTGTAACTTACTTTATTACAAGGACACAGAGAGCAGATAACCTTTTGAGGGTTAACTAGAAATATTTTTCAAAAATAATTATTGACGAATGCTTGGTTTGCCAGATAAATTCAGCTCAAGCTTTTCATGCTAATGTCAATTTTAAAACTCTTGCTTTCCAAGTAATCAGTTTCTCTGTTCATGCTGGCAGAGCAATTCAACTCTGCAGTTTGCTATTGCATGTCAGAAAGAAATTAAATTCTAAAAGAAATGTGAGAATAATTGCATTTGGCACAAATCCAAGACTTTTAAGTTTTCCTTCTAGCTCAGGAGGGAAAACAAAACTAAAATTTCCTAAGCACAAATTTTGCATACCTTCTCTCAATCTCATATTTTATAGCTGCAATAAGAACAAATTGTGAATCTAGTGTAAATCCACTCATTGAAGAAACAGACTGACAGAAAATTGTAAATCAAGTCAGAGTTTAAAGAAAGAACAGACTGTAATACAGTAAATAGTAGTATATACAGTAGTAGCATATACAGTAGAAAGTAGCAGGATCTTAAAATTTTATTCCGAAGAATGTAACACCAGAAAACAGTTTGTGGTTATTAATGCAGTCTAACTTTAATCAAGGGAAATTAATCATCCTAAGCTTCTTTTACAGTCAGCTGAGACAGCTAAAGGTAGCAAAATCCTTTCATGTGGCAGTTCAGTGGATTTGTCTTTTTGCTCATTGCTTTGAGTTACTGTCTACCTCTCTCTGCTGACCATGGAAACAAACTTCCTAACTACAAGTAGATACCATAAGCATTTCATTGGTCCCTCTGTTTCTTGACACTGGGGAGACTAGAGAAAAAAGAAAAAAAAAAAAAAAAANAAAAAAAGGAGTAATTTTTACAAGGGTATTTTTCAGCACAGCTAGGTAGCCTTGCTAGCATCACTCTACTGCCAATGGGGAAAAAGGGGATCATCCAGCGAATAATTCAGAACATCAAAGTAAATCTCAGATTTTGAGGAAGCCTTCACGCATATCTTCCTAAGCTTTTCTTACAAACGGTCAATGCAGAGATCACCCTCTGTTATCTCTTCCTAAAATAAGACTTTGAATGCATGAGCCCTGACCACTAGTTGAACAGGATTTGTCTGTATTTAGAAAATCCAAGAAAAAGATTATTTCTGTGACTAAAAATGGAGTAACACTGTACCTAAAATAAGTAGAGACGTATGATTTTTCCCTTATTCTCTTGGATACAGCAAAGACTGCAGTTTCACTTCATGAGGAAGTGGTAACATCTAATAAATGTTATAATCCACTATTCTATGGAAAACATGTAGCAGCTTTTTGATTTTCAGACTGTGTCAGTGGATTAAAAATTGGTTTTCTATTTTAAGCCTAATAACGTTACAAGTTTCCTAAGAATCTGCAGACAGACCATAGAAAATGCCATAAAATCCCTCACTCCTAGATCACCAGTGAGAATAACTCCATGTTATACATAGTCGTGTAAAAACAATTTGGGTCTCATATATGGGAGACAGAAACTAGACATAAGTGACAGCTTTGCCAAAGTACTCGTGAGGGTAGCCATAAACCATCACTGATCTTTTACTTCCCAGAAAACACTGTAACTTTATGCTATATTGCTATGAACCTGCAATAATGACTGCTAATTTATTTAAACATTCAAAATGTCCAACTGAGTAGATACAGCTTACTCTAAATGGAAATTTCAACATGCTCTGATATAGCTCTCTTTTTTATCATTACACACAGAGATCTTCAGAGTGATTGATATACCATTTAACTTCTACTCCTTTTTAGCAGAAAAAAAAGTTATATAATCAGATTTAATCAGAGAAAGCTATTTGACTTCATTTCTCATATATTTTCAATTTAGCATTCATAACATGAATTTTTAATAATTTTCCAAGTACCACAGTTTATTACAATTCCCCCAAACAATTTTTTTAAAAAAATCCACTTTAATTGTAGATGTATTTATTATTACACTCCAAGCAAAAAAGAAATTAGCTTTGCATTGTGCAGTTTACTTGTATCAGATCACATTCCAAGTGATATCTAAGTGCCAGGAGGCCCCAAAGAAGCAGAAGTCCTGACACAATTTACACATTAAAGTGAGTCAATTTAGAGTCAGATTTGTGGAATGAGCTTGGCAAGAGCATCCCCATTCCTACATACTTTCTTTAAATACATCTTGTTTGTAGGAAGAGTGCAAAGACATCACTGAATATTTCCTAAATTTTACAGATTCTAAAAACATCAACTCTTCATAATTACACTGGGATAAGACTGAATTGATTTTCAGTCACTTAGCTTACAAGCACTCTTGTTTTACATTTATAAAGTTTATTGGAATTTTTGATCTTCCTAATTGTATAAAATACTGGGTTTCAGCTTTAGTTTTATGTGTGCAAAGCCCTTTTCTTATGCTGGCCATAATTCATCCCTTTGATTCCTGAACTGTGCTCATCTTAAAGTAATAGAACTCACTTATTTCATTTCACAGAAGCAACTTTCTCAGAATGTTTCTTTATAAACTCAAGAGAATCTACAAACAATGCAAAAATAACCCTTTAAACTTCCATATTACTAAAATTTTCAATCAATTTTCATCCCGTCCAACCAATGCATTTCTGAACTACCTAGGAGTGAGACAAACAGGTAGGTAGAGTGCCTTCAAGCTTTATGCAATCCACAAAAGCTCTGTGTGATACATTTTGTTTTATTACAAATTACCTTGTGTATGTGTGATGAACCAGACAACAGGCAATAAAATACCTTGTCAAACACATACAGCGTTCAAATATCTTGCAGACAAAAGTATCTAAAACAAAAAAGATAGAGATTGGTAGGGAATATCCTGCTATGTGGTAGCTGAAGAGGAGATATAAGGAAATAAAGGAAAAATAAACTTAGTACCTTCAAACCTGATTATGAAAATCAGAATTATTTGCTTCAACTTAGTGTACGAAGAGGAAAAAAAAAGGCATATTGTAACTTCAATAGTTTTCTTTAAGATGATATATCATTTTATATGCAGCATTAATGTATGATCTCCAGACAACAGTCAAGGCAAAATAGGCCAGTGACACACATTACTGGGATTATTCATACAGTGCCATTTGTGTCAGTTCGTTATCAAGTATGTTGTGTAAGAAACAGGCACATACATGATTAGAAAGATTCTGAATGCAATTGCTATATAAAAGATTTTTTTTAAGTATACACTTGCATATACAACAAAGTGAGTAACATCTGCTGACTGCCATTCTTTGCTCTTCACTTATAAAATCAAAACTTGGAGAGCTTGAGTGCTTGCACAGTAGCTTGCTGGGACTGGCTGCTCAGTTGCAGACAGAGTTCGTAAGGAATTGCCTTGAGTATCTTTTATTTCTGTTTTTTATACATATATGCTAGTAGTGTATTTTGTTGTTTTATTAAACTGTGTTTATCTCAGTCCAAGTTTCTCCCTTCCCTTTTCATCCTCTCCCCTTTTGGGGGGCGGGGAGGGGCGTGAGTGAGTGGCTATTGTTGTATTGCTAGCTTGGGTTAAACCACAGAAACTTTGAGGGTGACAAAGCACTGGAACAAGCTGCCCAGAGAATTTGTGGAGCCTCCTTCCCCGGAAACATTCAAAACCTGTCTGGACACATTCCTGTGCGATCTACTCTAGGTGAACCTGCTTTAGCAGGTGGGTTGGACTAGATGATCTCCAGAGGTCCCTTCCAACCATTCTGTGGTTCTGTGATCCCTCTACCTAACCCTGGGTTTCAATTATATTTTACTCTAATATAAGCCTATCATCCGCAGTTGCTAAAGGATCATAGAATTCTTGTCAGAAATAAGATCTTTAATACAGAACAGTGGGAGAAAACGCAGCCTTTACTCCCTGCCTTCCATTTACTATAACTTAAAATGCTAGTTTTTAGCACTCAGGGCTTCAACTTCAAAGCCTTTTTCAAAATGAATTTCTTGTCTGATGTTAAAACGTATGTACAACATGCCAAAAACATGAAGGCAAAACAGCATTTCAGTTATCTTTGATTAACCGTAAGTGACAATAGCAGGAACTTCACAGAATTCCTAACATGTTTAAATCTGCTGCACAAAATTTAAAACATCTCGTAGACAAAAATGGTATGGCATTGATATTTTACTGTGCCAGATTATGGCAATTCCATTTCTTATTAACATAAACAGGTCTGTAAAGACAGAATTTTGCATGGAAGTAGCACATACTCTACAAGGAAGATATAGTTTCATCCCAATTGAGTAACACGACCATTTGAAATGAAATGGTTTTTCTGTTATCAAAATTCTTAAGAATAAATAGAAACCTAAATCTGATTTTAAACCAGACGAGGTACCTACTTTTCTTATTTTTTTTTCCTTCAAGTGTTCAACTAAATATCTGTATGAAAAAAGTAAACACTGGAAAATATTATGATATTTAAATTAGAAAGTTCTAGAAGAAAAATGTTAATCATAAGCACAAAAAAAAATTCTGTGAAGTATTTTTGGGTAACTGTCAAAAATCCAGTCACTTCTATCACATTTTATCCACAAAAGTGTAATAAAGAATGCAGATTCAGTGATCCTCTGCAAATTTGCCTGAATTTTCATTACTCTATTGTAGGATAAATTTTTATACCAGGTTTTATTTAGGAACACTGTTTCAACTTCGCTACTTCAGGTGGGAGTTTTACATGCTACAACAGCCAGACATACACGAAAGGAGAATTAGATGGATATAATTGATGCATCTGTTCACCAATGAAAAATGCATCTCCTTTTTTATAATTCCCACCCACTTTGAAGAACACATCTTCTATATTCTTTATCAGAGTAGATGGAGCCCAGAGCAAGCTTCAAAGCAAAAAATAATCCTGGGAAGAGCAAGAAAGACTGAAAAGTTGATTCTCCATCAGGGCTTGGCAGAACGTTTTGAAATGCAAAAAATACAAAATGGAAGCTTTCACCTCCAGGTATAACAAGTCCAGCTCAGGAAATTAACCATCAAAATATGTAATTACTGTACAGATGTTCCAAAGACTGTGCAAAAACATAGGGTTGTATTGATCTTATGAATTGTAAAGCATTGCTGAAATGAGAGTCAGGAGAAGACAGAGCAGCAAACAGAATAAAAGGCAACAGGAGATGAGCTAAGAATAGCCAGAAGGAGGTTGTAGAGATGACCATCCTCAAGACTTTTTCTTCAGTTCAGAGTTGAAGCACGACCACATGATGGATGGAGAAACAAAACCATTGATTTATTGAGCATTTGTTCCCAATGTTTCCAACGTTCCAAGGTTTTCATGACTGTGATGCGGAAATTTGTTACAGAATGGTGGTAAATGTAAACTAACAAAATTTATTAAAATCCTGTAAAATATACTACAGTTAATATTCAGAATTTTAGCTATTTGGGTGAGAACTTGATACCTACATGAAAATCAAGCAAAACTAGAGGAACCAATTGAAGTATTGACAGATTGATATTGATATAATTGATATTGTTCATTGATATAATTGATATATTGTTCATTGATTGTTCATTGATATAATTCATACTAAATTTAGGAAAAGTTTTAGTTTGTTTTATCTTCCCTCTTTAGCAGAATCATGAAAACACGTTAGCAATGACGAAAAGGTTACTTATACCCCAAAAGTTCTGAATGTAAGCTTTTGAAAAAAGGAGCTCTAGATTATCAAGACAGCTATATAAAAATGGTATAAAAATGACAAGGAAAGGAAGAATACACAGGAAGGTGACTACATCTATATATGTCACAGAACCTTGAGTGATGAAAGAGAAACTGGTCTGTACTAAAGTATATCATCAATAAAATTTAGATATGAATGGATATATGGTAATGTGAGTATGGGTAGATAGATCACCGAGCAGTTTGATTCAGAGAAACCTTAAATGTCATCATTTGAAAAGTGTGGCAGATGTATCTTCTGCTGTAATCCTGTCAGAGCTCACAAAGTAAGTGGGCTTAATCTGGGTAAGTCTCTTGCTTCATTGTCACTTTTGCAAGTAGCAGTACTGGTAATTTTACAGGTGGGTTGCATTTTTCTTTTTTGAATCAGTATTGAATCAATACTTTAGTACACTTCTGAGGGATGTATTTTTTATTATTATTATCATTATTTTAAATAGTACAATGCCAGCTGAGCCAATTCCCAACAGGCAATTAGGTCCTACCTATCTTAACTCTTCCTCCTCTGATGCATGGGAGAGATGGGCAGAAACGGTTTCTTTTTTTGTCGTTTAAGCAATTGTGCCCCTCTGTTCATTGAAAGACTCTCGGATATCAAAGCATGTTTTTTACTGGTGATGTGGCCCTCCTATTAAATGAATTATAGGAATGATTTGAAAGTCAGGGCTGTGAGCCACAGGAGGCCATTATTAGCAAAGCATCTTTCTCACTCTTTTAAGATGGACTGACCTTTCCTGGTAGCTGTAGCCTAGTCCAGGTTCCTCTTTTAAAATTTATTTTCTAAAATAATAACCTGAAAACTTAGCATTCTTTTTGCATCCTATAAAACTCTCTCACACAATTCTCATAAAAGTTATGGAAAACATTGAGTCTATCTAGCAGGATAGCAAAAATACTGCAAAATTACCTGGACAAGTTGGAAAAATAAACATGTAACTAGTAATAAAAGCATTCAGAAACGATGATGTTTTTCACCCAGCTGAGGGAATGTATACTGCAGAAAAAAAATGAGAAGAGCAAGTCTAAAACTGTACATAAATATCAAACTGCAATTTTTCATGCACTAATCAGAAATTAATAGCACAAGCACAATTTGCTAATACCAGCAATATAGAGTGCAGACATAACCTGCATCTCTATAAATACATATGTAGAAGAGAGAAAACAATGAATTTGAACATAAAAGAAAAACCAGGGGGAGAAAGATGCTACAGTAGTGAAAAAAAAGATGCTTACAAAAATAACTTATAGCTTATAACACAATAGATTAAATGGCTTTCCACTAATTTTAAAATACAGGGAAGATGGGTAAGATTGAAAAGAAAGGTAGGTGTGATAGAAGTTGTAGTGTGTCTGAAAAGAAGACTAAAAGTTACTACAGCAGCAGGAGAATAATAAACAATGTTTGAATTAATAATATCTTAGAAAAATCAAGATGTATTTAAAAGATGGCTTGCTGAAAGGAAAACATTAAAACAAATACAATCGCTAGCTCTGTACCTCCCTTAAAATATTTCCATGTTTCCACAGAATCTGTTAATTAGTGTTTATTATAGAAAAATTTAAAATAGAATAGGCAAGGGTGGATATAACTATATAGTAAAATATCAAAAATAATGATGATGCAAATCAACTAAGTTGTTATTTGCTGTCTTTATATTCTATGTTTACATTTAGAAATTTCTAAGTTTCTAAAAACAGTCATTGATGTGTTCTGGTATACCAAATGAAACTAGAATGAATCAGCTTCAATATACAAAAAGATGTATCTATAGAGAACAAGGATAACAATGTTTTTTACACCTTTGATATTTATGTATTTCAGCTCACACAGAAGACCTTCTTAACTGCTAGGAGTAGAGAATTTCCATTTCAGTTGCTCTTCTAAAGATACGTTCAATGCACTATGCTAAAAAATTGGTTCGAAAGAACAGATCAATTCAGAAATCCACAATTGCCCTTTTATTTTATTAACAGTTTTTGTCTCTGTAGATGTCAAAAGTTCATAGTGCTGCATTCCAGGTAATTTATCATGGCCTGCCTCGGGTTATTTTCCAGTATTCCTTCAGGGCAAAGGGGAACAGATGTACTTTATATTATCGTCTTTCACTGTCACAAGGTCTTTCATTTTTAACTTCTGGAAAGGCAAACAGGAAAATACGAACAGACTCAGCCATTTTGCATACGATTAGCAGAAGCAGCGCCAGAAAGCAGAATTATGAGTAGTGCAAAACAAGGGATTCAGCTCTGCAAGAAGCAGCTACTTTGCCTCGTTCTCTAACAAGAAAAGAGAATATATTATCATCCACAGAACATTCTGTTCAACTCTGAAATCAACACTTTCATTTCTAATGAAGATAAAATGAAGCAGACTGATCTAGCACAAGAGAAGAAAAAGCCCATGAGGATCTTAATGCTTCTTCATAATGAGAGAATCAGCTGGCTCAAAGTTAAAATAGTCCCCACTATAAAAAGATGTACGTAATAAAATGTATCATAAAGTTCTGCAGCGTTATAACTTTGATTAGCTAGAGTTATGGAACTTGCACGTCCCGATTATTTTAACAGGAATCAGAATGAAACCCAATCACAATCTTTTTAACTGTACTTAACCAACCCAGAAGATTACAGATCAACACTGGTACCCAGTTTAAATGTGTCTTTACAGTGTACAGTCTAAAGCAGCACTCATCATACTATCACTAAAATATTAAAGCAGCTTCAATATCCAAAACAAATAAAACACAGCAAATCTTGCAAGTCTTGCATGTAACTAAGGTTTCCCTTTTTGTGATTTATCCCACTACTAAGGAATCAATTAGGAAACAAAACCAGATTCCAAAAAAAGGAAAGAGAAAAATAAAGAGTGGAAGAGAACTGAATGAGATGGTTGCACTGGTGGTCAAGACTAAATACTTTTGGGGTATCTATAAATACAAAACAATTAGAGATTTTATAAAGTTGATTGGTATATTTGACAATAACTATTTTCACTTTACTTATAAGATGGAATAAAGAAAACATGGTATTTAACCCATTAAAAAGCAGAGAAAAGTTAATAATACATCCTAATTAAAAGAGTAACAGATAAAGGGCAATTCAATACAGATCAAAATAGAATCATGCTGACTTTTATGAGTCACTTTTAATCAAATCCAACCACTTCTCTAGGAAACACGCGTAGCATTTTGGGAAATCTGAAAACATTTCTGTCATCAACTGCTGAGCAGAACTCTCCAAGATAGAACATGTTATTTCAGAGGACATTAGCTTTTAAGGGCATCTCCATTACATTATGGTGTTCTGGAGTTGTGTTTATTCTTGTAGGGCGGAGAGGAGGGGGTAGGGCCAGGATCAGCCAAAAAGAGAATGGAGACTGTTCAACAATACAAAAAAAAAGAAGGAAGTTATAATCTGTAGATTAATTTTAACAAGATGAATAAATGAGAAGTTTTGAGAGCAAGACAATCTTTACATAATCTCAAAACCCCCAAAATTGAAATATTACATGCTTCCCATGAAGGTAGCCTAAAGAAATACATCACGAGCTTGTATCAAAAAGTAAAAGCTGAACTACACTCCTTTAAAAAGTTAGTAATTTAAGTATGTTAGCAGATGTTAAACTTTACATATGGACAAGTAATCTAAGTATATCTTTTATAAATGTAAGAACAAAGGGTAGACATCTTGTAAGAAAAGTGCAGTTGCTGACAGGTATAGGGAAGAAGGTGAAAGCAAAACTGAAGGCAAAGCTCAGAAAAAGAATAAAGAGAGATATGAATACTGTTAAAAAAGTGAATTAACTAACCTGAAAAAATATAAAACTTATTGCATATGGGAAAAAAATCTGCTATTTTTAAATTTTCCATAAGTGAGATTTTCTGTAATGAATAATAGATTAGATAAAATATATTCAACAATGTAAGTGGAAAGATAGAAACAAAATTTAAGATGCAGGAAAACAGGAGGAGAAAAAGCATTTCTAGATGTGTAGTAAAATATCAGCAAAATGCCCTGTGGTATACAATTATTCATGGCTTCATTTAGACAAATGCTGATTATCTCTGACTCCCATCAGTTTCAGTAAGAGAAAGATCAGTAGGAAGATGCATTACTTCCACAAATAGAAGTCATAAGTACCATAAGAAGAGTTTAGGAGTACTGAGGACTTCTAAAACTACCAGCCGGATATCATCAGTAAAATTACTAATATCTGACCACACATTTGATAGCATTATTTTTATGCATATATATATTTCTAATACATATATACATACATATATACTTCTAAAATGCACTGCTTAAATAAAATTTTTATTATCATCCCTTGAAAGTCAAACAGTATTTCTTTAAAAATACAAATATATATTTTTAAATGTCTTAGAGTACATAGCATTATTCATTATTGAAGACTGGCTCTTAGCCACACCATACTTGACAGCCCTACACATATAACCTGTATACTTTCAGTAGGGTAGACTATTTTTCAACAAAATAGAAATTCAACAGTCACAATTTGAGTTTAGATTTAGACTCTCTTGCTTCTTCTTGTTGTATTTTTCCATTTGGCAAAACACTAAAACATTCTATTGTTCTGAGTTTGTCCCTCTCAGAAGCCAATAGCTTAACTCACATTGAGAACTGCATATGGCAAACATTTAATTTCTAAGTATGAGCACTTGCAATGATTTACAAAATCATATTGACACTACCTCTTAGTCTGTTTTCCTATGTATGTTCTAACTTCCATTTATGATGATCTTTGATGTGTTTGGCTCAAAAAAAACCCCAATTATCTATCTTCCTAGGACAGTGGTTGTCATGTTGTTTGTTTGTTTGTTTGTTTTCAGAAAGTGTACTATTATTCACACAGCATTAGTCTTGAGATTCACGGATGTGGTTCTTGTATAACTGAGTAAATTAATAATTCCCAGAGTTAGACAAACATGATTGGAGTTTATAATATAGCCATAGTAAAGCCTAGAATACATTGCCTCTGGGGACATCTTAAATTATACAAGGACTTAGTGGATTTGAATGTTTAAAATTGCCTGAATAAGTACAACATATTCTTTGGTGGTTAAATTGCGACATAAACTTGAGCACACTATGTTTCTCCCTGCATTTGTTCCTTTGAAGTTAATATTTAAGTACTAAATTCATTTTCCACAGTGAAATATAAAACACCAGACTTTTTTTTTCCCAATTATTTTTCTTTTCCCCAAGGTTTTATTTTTATTACGTTGCCTGAATGGATACTAAATTATGGCTACATAACAAGCTCTAAGCAAATGTGAAACTGTAAGAACCAAATACGGAATATCTGATGAATGAGGTTCAGAAAGGCACAGAATGACCACAGATATATGGAAGAAGAGGAGAAAATTAAAAAAAAAAAAAAAAAAGAGAAGCAAAGGGAAGATCTAGAAATAAAAATGGGGGATCAAATCAATGCAAACAATGAAACATGTAAAATAAATTTTGAAGGAAAGAGACTCTGAGGACCAATTTAACTCAACTCTTTTTTTTTTATTGTTGTTGTTTTTGGTGTATCCAGACTCCATTAACTCTTTGTTCCACCCTTTGTTAGTTTATCTACAAAGACATATTAGATGAGTATGATCTATATATATTTGAGTGCTACGAATTTTAGTGCCTCACTCCATGGATATCAGATCTGTCATTCTCATTCTCTTTCTATATTTGAATCATAACTAAACTGTTAATATTAAAGGACTAAGCTATAACATAATTTTGCCTAAAAAGACTTCCAAACATTCCAGTTTGTTTATGTTTTTATTAAGCTAACAAATAAATAATGAGTACATTCATATTCAGAATTATGCACTCCTGTCATTTGAAGCTTTTACTCCCTTTATAGTTCTTCCTGTACACAAAATACACACACAGATATTATTTCCAGCACTCGGGTAACACTTTGCAGACTCCTCTTTTATGTTTGTGGGTTGTCAGTCCAGTATGCCATCACACATTCCTCCTCTCCTGTTAAATATAAACAAATCTGGACAATTCTAGCAATTGCAACTTTGCTTTGAATGTCTGATCACCACTACAATATGACTTCAAAATTGTGCATCCCATGAGTCTTCAAAAATTCCATACTCAACTCTCTTCCAGATGTGGTAAGTACTTCAAAACAGTGTAGGGTTGGCCCTGGCTAATAGCCGAACACCCACCCAGCTGCTTGCTTACTCATTCCCCCAAAGCCTCCCACAGCAAGACATGGAGAAAAAATAAGAGGAACATGAATGAGAAAGCTCATGGGTTGAGCTAAAGATGGGGAGATTGCTTACTAATTACAATGGTGGGCAAAACAGGCTCAACCTTGGAAAATTTCGCTTAATTTACTGGCAATTAAAATAAACAAGTAATTACTAATTTGTGTGGTGGGAAGGGAAAAAGAAAGACAGACATATATTATTAAAACAATAGATTTCTTCTCTGCCTTCCCCAGGCTCAACTCTACTCCACTCCCAACTCCTTTACCGCCCACTTGAGTGGTACAGAAGGTTGGAGGGGTACAGTCAGTACACAGCAGTTTCTCCTTGAATCTCCTTTCTGCTCACCCTTTTTGTCTGCTCGAGCAAGGACTCTCCATGGGCTTAAGTCCTTCAATATGAACCTGCTGTGGTGTGGGTTCCCCACTGGCTGCTGTGGATATCTGCTCCACCTCCTTCTCCTCCAGCCTTGGACTTCCCTCTGCTGTTTCTTGCACTTTTTGTTCTCTACTCCTCTATCTCTGGTGGTTTATGCTCTTATCCAAATGTCTTCCCAAAGGTGCCATGAGTATGGCTAAGGAGTTCAGCTGTGCCCTGTAGTGGGTCCATTTGAACTGACTGCAACTGTGTCTAGCATGGGCCACCCCTGACCTCTTCCCTCAGAGGCCACCTCTGCAGCTCCCACTGCCAACATTTGGGCACCCGCACCCAGCACATGAAACTTCTCTGTAGCTTGTTTCTCAGTTTTCATGTTGTTTGGTTTCTATTTTTTTTTCATTTTTTCATTTTCATACTCACAATTCTCTTTTCACATCTGCAAATACAGTCAATTGAACCTTTCAGTTTGACACTAAACTGTTAGCTTCATTATTTCTATTCATCGTTTCCCTTTTATTTCTGTGTCCAGATGCATGTTCCTTTTTCCATCTACAGCACGCCATGTATTATACTTAGAAATGATTAGTAAGAACTCCAAATCATTATTTACAAGCATCATGAATATTTACAAAAAGCTAACAAATATTGCAGAAAGGAGCTTGTGAACATGGGCAAGATACTTTTGAATGTCAGTCATGTGATTAATACCAAACTAAAAAAAGCAACAATTACTTAACTGAGAACTTTTCAGAGGATGCTGGTTTTATCCAGAGACTCTTAGAGTTACCATTCAAGCAAGAAGAGCTTTGAAATTGCCTCTTATTTTACAAAGCACCACTGCAAGGAAGCTCAGTTTACAAAAAGAACTAATGTAAAAACAGAAAACAAAACAAAACAAAAGTGATGTGTGAATACAATTGCCACCTTAAAAATAAAAGCATCCATAAAAAAATGAAACAAAAATAAGGAAACTAGATATCTGATTGTGGAAATATTCCACACACATAACCGTTCCAGTGGTCTTGGACTCACTTGAGTCAGAAAGCAAGCACAACTCCCAATGTAAGAGTTTGTCCATGTTTTGCTAATATAACATGGCCAAAGTAAGCATACCCACAAGCAAGCAAAATACAGCTGAAAGCTTATTTGTAGAGTTTTGTCAGAAGATAGAACTATTTTTCTCATTTTCTATTTTGCTCCATATTTCGAAGTCATGGCAAAGTCAAGTGGCAAATGTTTGTCTCCCTAAAGAAAGATTTCTAAATTATACTGATATTCACTGATGATTCTTTCAGAAGTACCATATACACTGGATATTCACTGATGATTCTTTGAGAAGTACCATTTACACTGCTGAATATTTGGAGGAATTATGAAAACAACCAGTTTCATAGTCAAATACTTATCTTGGGAATTTTTTTTTTTTAATGAATTATTAGACTATAAAGTTAGGACAAACATCATACTGGTAACAAGTCAGTATTAATTTCTTAATATGTTCATCTCTTAGATTTCTTTTTTTTCAATTTTAGATGTTTGAAGACTGTGTTACCCTGAATGTACAATGTTGACTGTATTTTGGGCTACAATTTTGACTTCATGTGCTTTTATTGCTATATTTATTATTTCAAATGGTCTGTGAAACATATTTTCTCTATGTTTAACAACAAGCAAGGACTTGTATACACAGTAAAAAAAAAAAACAACACACACACACAAAACACAAAAGAAAACAAAACCCAAAACCCAAAACAACAACAAAAACCTAACCAAACAAAACAACAACAACAAAACAGACTGAGTTTGGCAGGCATTTCATCTCCATTTTTCTTGAAACATTAGGAGTATAGAGCTTGTTAAAAGTTTTGAAAATAAGCTGCTAAATAGAGTTTCGTCTTACTTACATTGATATCTTCCAAATCTAAGCTGTTAAGAATGACATTGTTCCTCTTCCAGATGATGGGAGGTCTCAGAGTTCCCTGGATCGCACAACTTAAGACAGCACTTTGTCCCACCGTTGCTGCAGTGGTGCTTAGTTTTTGATCTTCAGGCAGACTCAGCTGAACTACCTCTGCAAAAGATATATTGTTTATAAGATTAATGAGCATGCAGTTTCATAAGGTTAATTAGCATGCGGGTTTTGAACACTGGTAGTTTAAGGATTTTAATTGGAATCAAAGTAAAAAGAACTTCCAACAATCACAGGAAGTTCAGAGTATTTCAAATAAAGGTCAGCATGACATTTCAATTAAACTGACTGACAAGTATCACCCTGTCAGAAGAGAAGCATTTAACATGAAAATGAATTTCAGAGGTAAGACTGTCATAAACATGACAATGTATCCAAAGTCTCCAAAGTCAGACACCAGAAGTTATTTGACAGCTGAGGCCAATGCAGCGGAGTAGTCAGCACCTTTGTCTGAACTAAGATGGCAGCACTGCTAAAAGAGTCATTCATACGAGTTAATTTCCAGAAAAGAAAAATAAGGATGGTGCTCAGATTACAAAACACACAGGACTGAAACTGAAATGTGAATGCTGCATTCAGAATATAAAATTAAAGCATAACATTTCTATTCTGGCAAGCCAGTTTTTATGGGGGTTTTTCCTTAATATTAGTGAAAACATGCTTTCCAGATCATACAGTCATTTGTAATCTCTCCCATTTTGGTCTCAGAAGAACACGCATTCCTCATAACACAAAAGTTAATGTCATTCTATAAAAATCAGTGTTAAAACTCTAAATACAGGGGGGGGAAAAAAAAGAGAGAAGAGATAAACAAACAACCCCCCCCAAAAAAACTAGATTATTTTATAGCATCAATTCTGAAACTGCTCTGTCTGACAAGGAACAGAAGCAACAAGCAGGATGGACTATAGCACCTGGCAGAAGTAGAAACTACAATACTTTATAATGACAAACCTGAAGTAAACACAGTGTTATCACCTGAAAAATTGTGAATTATCTCAATATACAAATATTTGCCATCTATTTTTTGCATTTACTGTGAATACAGTAGAAATTGCTAGTGCTGATAAGCTATTTAACAAAGCTTGTCAAGCCATTTTAATCTATTTAGTATTACATAAAATACCCTAGTGCAAAATATCTGTAAATTAGTAAATTTAGAGGAGGCATTTACAAAAGTGTGTCATGGTTATGTGTGTAGGGTTGGAGAGTGTGTGTGTTTTGCTTTTTTCTTAAGATTTAAGACATTCAAGACAAATTGCTAGCACATTTACAAGCAAAATCACCAAGAATACACTCACACACACATTTTGCATGAATGCATGCATATGAGAAAATTCAATCAATAAGAGAAATTTTAGGAACATAAAATTAGTTTTTCATATTCACTGTCTGAACTACAAGGCAACTTCAACATCACTCTTAAAAAATATCCAACATTTTTAAAATCAGAGCAGCAAATTCCAAGTCACTTTATATCCTATGAGAATGAAGAAAGCTTATGGCATGGTACCGGAAACATTTAAAAAAGTGTGTGATTACAATACAAAATAAATTTTATATGTTCTGTTTCTTAGAAAATCTTAATGAAATTAAATTCAGTATGAATAAATATGATAGCAAATACAGAGTATATAGTCTTTAGAGAAGAAGTATTTTTATTATCAATTTAAGGAAGCCTTTGTCATACAATTTTGGAACAAATCTGCTTGATGCAAAAACGAGTAAATAAAATTAATACTAGGAGAGAAGTACTCTCAACCCTTTCAACTTAACGATACGGAACGTACATCTTCCTCTATTTTTCACTGCCCCTGCTATTTCATATTGCAAGAAAAATTATGTATGATTTTAGTAACTACCTTTGTACCATGAAAAAAACTAAAACCAAAGTAACTGAACAAATTTCAACAATTTCAACAAGAAAAAAATAAACTGTGGGAGCATCCATGTTCATTTCAATCCAAAGAAAAATAACAAAACCAAAACCACCACCACTAATTTTTCAGGTAAACCAGAACTTCATGATTACTCAAGTTTTCAAGTAATCTTTTAAAAATTTAGATGTGTATCAGAAGTTTGCCTCTTGCAATTTTCTCCACTAATCTATGTACTAACCAGCTCTAATAATAACTTCTATGTCCCACAACTCATTTGGACACTTACATAAAAAGAGAGTAAGTGATACCCGTTAATTTGATGATATCATATACTCTTCCCTCTCGTGTAATTGCCCATATGTGAGACAATGAACAGCTGAGACTTGTCTTTTTACTTGTGGTGTGCCCAATTAAATATAACCTATTAAAATTCTGCATTTGTAAGGATTTTTCCATATGAGACAGAAGAGCTATATAGGAGTTGAAGATCATCCAAATTGCAGTTTTTCCACTCAGCTGCTAAAGCATGAAAAATCTCTAGGTTTTTTATCTTTTGTTTTTTAAGTAAACTACAAAGGGCATCATGTATCTATTCTCTTTCAATTACCAAATTACTTTCATATAAGACAAACATTAATCTTTCCATTATAGCAAAGCAGCAACCTATAAGCTAGCTAAGATCCTTTATAAGTTCTTTTTAGCCTCATAAAGGCAATACTTTGTAATTAACACAATTTTTTATTATTCTAAAATGCAAGCATCAGAGAGACCTCTCAATATCTTCAGAAAGCAAAGCTTTCTTGTTCTATAATTAAACTCGATGCTTCAATTTTGTGTGATTAGAAATATTAATTTACATTTATACAAAAATAAAGAGACCTGATTAATTTATTTTCCAGCAGGAATATTCTATGACTCAAAACTCAAGTGATACAGCTCAACAGACATGCTCAAATGAGACTGACTCATTTTTATCTGACACAATTTCTTACACTAAGGAAACGTAAATATTAACCTGAATATTGTACTATTTACTACAGGTTTTTTTAAATTCATCTCTGTGAAGCTTTTCAGAGATGTTTCTTCAGACTGTCATGCAGACTTCCTGAGACATACCTGAATGGCTACTGAACAATTCAAAATTTCTGGTAGAGAACTGATAGTACTAATACTTTGCATCTTCAGAGAATCCACTATGCAAAGATCTCAAATATTCTGATACTCCATGTATAAGGAGTAATTACACATATTTTAAAAGTCAATTTGGAAACTGACTTTTACAATTACAATTCAAAAGTTAATTCAGGAAAGTCACAAATAAATGATTGTTCATATTTTCATAAAATTAAGAATGCTACCTGGAACTGGTCAATGCACTGATGTTACATATTTCTGAAAAGTTGTGAAAAAAAACAAACAGTCTGATAATTACAATTTTGTCACTGCTTTCCTTCAAAGTCCTGAACAACATTTAAGTAAAAAAAAAAAAGTCATATATTATACAACTACGTATATTTTAAATCATTATTTAATAAAAAATATGTAAGTTACACTAAATTTTTCTTATTTTCTAAAGATACAACTATTGCATGTATTTCGTCCTTATTGGGGGGGAAAGAAAAAAAAAAAGAACCACTCAGCTCAAAAATCCTTAGGTCTACAGAGCTGTACCAAGAGAAGAGTTACTTGACAGTTAGTTTCCTGAAAAAACCCTGTTCATGAACTGTCTGCAGCCAGGGTGGAAAAGGCACACATTGATGTGGGGGGGAAGGGTCTGGTGTGTGCAGAGTGTTCTCAGGCGCACAGGGCAGCACCTCTCAGAGCCCAGGCTCCATGACATTCCCCTAGAAAAGGCCTAGGAACTAAGAGATGCATTTGCCATCTCTTCCCTCCTCCCTGAAAGAAATAAACCTGGTTCTGAAAGCAAATAGTTTTTTTTTTTTCCAGAGACTGAAGCCATGGCACTGAGAGATATCATCTGCTATGATGACTCCAAGCTTTCCCTCTATGTTGTCCTTGTAAAGCAATGATAATTCTTTGAAGTTTAGTCTCACACATTTTGTTTATTTAAGTGAAAAAGCAGAGTAAAGCTTTCAGAAAAATGGAAATTGAATGAATTCTGTTTACTAATAAAATACCAAGCAAAAAAAAATTGGATATTGTTGGTTACAGAGCAGTAATATTATACGTAAGAAGACAGTAGGCTTTACTTTCTATGACTTGTCATTATCAGAATCACAAATGCTCTACAACAGTATACTGTACTAATGAGTGTTTGCAATTCCTCCAGGTACAATATCAGTCTCATATACATACCCAGTTCTTAACTACCAAAAAGTCACTAGATACATTCTTTCAGCTAAAGGGGAGAAAGGAAAAATAATGAAAGCTAGAGGTACAGTTACGAGGTTGTCCAATCCCTCTACCATAGTAATCCAATATTTATTTTTTTTTTTTACTAAGGGTACTAGTGAAAGCATAAAATAAGTTTGCTTCCCAGGAGGTCATTGAAGAACTTTCCCTAATAACTCTCAGTGTTCTCTTCCTATTTCACTGAAGCCATATCACCTTCCTTTCAGCCAGCTCCTTATTTTTATGATTTCTCTACTAACTCCTGGTGTTTTAGTTGACTGAACAGATTCTCATGTGGCATCATACCAAGTGCTTTACTGAAAAGGATGGAAATATTTATTTTCTCATTGCCTCTTGCTAGCTATCAGGAATCTATGTTAGAGACTTACTTTTGTTTGCCCTACAGTTAAAATTAGATCAAAATAAGACAAGTTTTTCTATTACATTTTTCTACATATTTTCTGTTATAAATATCTTTCTGGTATCTTTCTAAAGTATCTTCAGAACTTACTGAAACCAAATGCAAAATAACATCACTCCTACTAAATCAGCAAAGAAATAAGACAATTATCAGATATCTTCTGTTTCTCAAGGTATGTTTTGTTTCACAATACATCACATGATTGATATACATCACTATACATCATTGTTACCTCTGTTTTAAAGCTTAAAGTGTTTGTCCGTCTCTGTTGCATGTCCCATAGACAGGAATTTTTGGAAGATATAGACAATGCATTCAAATAGCAAATACATGCAGCTCACCTTAGGAAAATTTTAAAATTTATCAACCAATACAAGTGAAAGCAGCTAAACATAAATAATTCTGAAGAAGGTATTACAATACTTCAAATGATAAACAGAATATGAATAGAGCGTACATGCTTAAATTTTCTTAGTTTGCCCAACATTTACTAATTAAACTGTAAAAGGCAGAAAAAGGAGTTTTCAGAGCTGACATTTTGCAAAAATATCCCAAAAGCAATATGGATAAATCGATAATGGAACCTTACTTTAAGTACAATTTTTTCAAAAGTCATACATCTGGGGTTATCATTCTTTGTATAAGTTAAGCTATATTGATATTCTTGTAAGCCAACAGATAAAATGGTATCACTGTATTTTTAAAACATAACAGGAAGGGTAGGGTAGTGTTAGGGAGAAAGAAAAATGATAGCTGTGCAGTGCTTCGATGAACCTTTTTATTTTCTTAATCCCAAATACAATGGGTTGATATGCACAACATGGAGATTCTGATGCTTTAAACTGAATACATTTATAAAAAGAGTTGTTATATTTGTATTTATTTGAATGTTTTGAGGAAATTAAGGAATAGTGAAAGCTGGGCTCTTCAGTTCTCTACCTGTACATGAAACAAAAATAAAAATCTTATTTCCAACTCCCTTGATGGCCCAAAACAGTCTGTAGAGACTGTACACAATCATAAAACTATTTTGTCATCTTAGGATACCAAATCAGGCCACTAGGAGGAAAAAGATTGAAGCATTTGAGATTTCTTGAGATGAAGTGGTGCCTTACTGTATCTTATGACCAGTAAAGAAAAGCCACAATATCACTCTGAATAAAAGTTTTTGAAAGCTAAAATGTATGGAAAAAATGTTATATTGGGACTTTGCATATCACTTTATAATTGATTGTCTGTTAAAGGAAGGAAGATCTTACACAACTGTAGATTGTTTCGGTTAATTTAATTCCATTAACAAATGTACAATTTGAACCCTCTTGTTTACTTACTTAAGTTTTATGTATTTATTCACAGCAGCCACAAAACACACTTTTGAGTCTGAACTAATAAACATTATGCAGACTGGTTCCCAGTATCTAAAATTAAGACCACATTAAGCCTGTATTTATTTTCTTTGCCTATTTCAAACCTAATTTAAAAGCAATCACCTTTTAAAACCAAGCAAATATGGTTTTGTCCATATACTACAGTAAGCTCTGCATTTAATGGATAGCATTACTTGGTGGTTTGAAGCAGCTGTAATGCACCTTTTTGTTGTGGTTTAACCTGGCAGGTATCTAGACACCACACACAGCTGTTCGCTCACTCGCCTCCCCAGTAGGATGGGGTAGAGAACTGAAAAAAGGTAAACCTCCTGGGTTAAGATAAAGACAGTTTAACACGACAGGAAGGGAATAATAATGATAATTTTATATATACATATATATATATATATATATATATAAAAACACCAAGTGATGCACAGTGTAATTGCTCACCACCTGTTGACTGATACTCAGCCAGTTCCTGAGCAGTGGTTGCCACTGCCCAGCCAACTCCCTGTGTTTATACACTGAGCATGACATCATATGGTGTTGAATATCCCTTTGGCCACTCTGGGTCAACTGTTGCAGGTGTGCCTCTTCCTGGTTTCTTGTGTACCACCGGCCTCTGTGCTGCAAAGTCCTTGACTTGGTGTAAAACATTGTTTAGCAACAACCCAAACACCAGTGCATTATCAGCATTCTTCCCATACTAAATCCAAAACACAGCACTATACCAGCTACTAGGAAGAAAATTAGCTCTATCCCAGGTGAAATCAGGACACTCTCCTCTTCTGGCACTGATCCCACTTTCCTCAAAATGGCATAACAAAAGCTTTTTCATCAGTGTCATTTTGTTGTTCTTTTACATAAATTTTAAAATCAGTACACATCACCATTAGCATGAGAAATTTTGTAATTTTCTGCTGTATCTTCTGAGTTGAATTTGTTTGAAACATATTACTTGCATATTTAGTAGAATGTTTCAGTAAAAGCAACAGAACATAGTCATGAATGGCTGTTCTCTAGGGCCTTATGCCAGCAAATGAGTCTTTCTGTTCTCGTAATCCATTTATCAGCACATACAAGATAAAAAGCATAAATAACCTCTTCATGACTCCTTAATATTTTAGCTGCAGAGTTTGGATTAAAATTCAGGACGTCTTATTTCCAGCCTTATGGCCAGCATAGCAGGGGATGCTACTTTTATATCACAGCATTATGGTTGCTATTCAAAACCAAAAGCTCTTAACAGACTTACCATGATAATGACTATTCATTCATATTTCATCTTTGCTGATGAGAGACTTGAAAAATCATTTTTTGTTGACAATTATTATAATAGTTCAAGTTTTTAGGAAGTCCTGTACAAACCAATTCTGTACAGAAAATTAACAGAAACTATAAAAGAAAGCGCAATCTTCTCTGAAGCTTTACTTGTAATACTGGCCAATAAGATTTAATGGAGTGTGATTGATAGGTCATGCTAGGAAACATTTATTTTATGGAAGAACTTAAAGCTTCTCTGAAAGACAAATGTGAAGCAAAAAGCCCATGGTTTCTGTTTCCTCTTACAAACATCGAATGCAGTATTCTTTATTAAATTATCTTGAAACATTAAGAATGCTTCAGGTTTTCAAAATCAGGATAAAGCAGAATATTTCAGCCGACCTCTTGCTTTGGTGAATTTAGCATCAAATTCTTTTATGACTGAAACAGCTTTCATTTTCTGATTTTGTTAGGACCAAAATGACCATGTAGGCAAATTTCTTAAAAAAAATAATAATTAAAAAAGTCAGCTGAAGTAAACAGACTAAATAAACTTCATAAAAGCTTATAGATGCATGCACTAACAAACTGTTTACAATTAAAGCAAACTCTATAGTTTTTAAAAGTTCTTTGGAATAGAAAGAATGGGTGTACAATATGAAAAGTAGCTCAAGAACTTTATGAAACTGAGAACATGAACACTAAAATAGTAGATAAATTCAATGGAAGGGGGAACTATTATACAACAGCAAAAGCAATCCTTCGAATCTAGATTGAAGGGCTGTAAGTTGACTAGGCAGGAGAGATGTGATGGAGTGATAAGTAGTTTTATCAACTCTGTTCTCTTTAGCAGAGAAAAATTCAAATCAAAGATTCAGAATTCTTAGGAAAGGAACTAAAAGCAAACAAAACCCAAATAATTTTGCCCAGGGTCTGTCCATGTGAATACCATACGCAGCTCTGGGTCCTCTGCAAAACAGGTAAAATTCAGATGATAACCGAGCATGATAGGGGTAAAGAGCAGTTTAAATATGAAAAAATGATAATAGCTTTGATTTTTGTTTTACAAAAGAGACAATATAGAGGGCTTTGACAGAAGTCTACAAAACCACGACTGTCATGAAAAAGCTTGAAAGGGTAATGATGGCTCATTGTTTCTTCTAAGACTGGAAAGCCATCAAGATAAATGAGTGGGAGGCCAGGTTCAAAATGAAGGCCAGTAGTTTTCATGCTTGAAGTGACAAAACTGAAGAAACTCTGTCTAAATGATATTGTGGATTCCGGAAGCTTACATGTGCAGGAAGAGATCACACAAGCACTGGGAATAGTATGAACAAAGTATTATGATATTACTCTTACACTTCTCTAGTCCTCAACTTAAGTCCATGGTTGAGGAAAAAAAGTATTGGACCAGCTGTACCTGGGGTCAGAACAGCCATTTTTATAGTCCTAAGGCATTTTTTTTTACATGGAATTCACCCAACAAATTCGATTTCTAAGTTTTCTTTACAGTGTTTACATGCTCTAATTTTAACTAAGTGAAACATAATTTAAGGTATTTTAACAGTTTTAATGAAAAAAGAAACTTAGCTGTAACACAGCTGAATTAATAAACAGCATGTACTACCTCCTGAAAAATAACTTTACTCAGTAGGTGACTTGACCCTTCTGATATTTTTAATTGCTCTTAATAGGATTATCTCTGCATTGCTTACATAAAACAAATCCTTGTCTTAACATTTTTTAAAAAATGTGAATGAAGGCAACTGTTATGAAAATCAGCAATAATAACTTTTTAATAATATCTAACTCACAAACTGATAAAACTAAAAATTTCAAAGCTGATTATACATGTGTTTTAAACTTGATTCTTATTTTAAATTAATTTTACTTTCTATGTCCAATGAATCAAACTTCCCCTCAAGACCTTGTGTTTCTCGCAAGTCTGCATAGACTAAAGCACTCAACAGGACTCAAGTTAAAAATGAGCGCCATAAGGACTACAATGATTCACTTAAGTCTTCACAAAAATCAATAAAATATATACTTTCACTTGCTCTGCAGGGCACTAGGATCATTAAGAAATAGTTCAGAGGCATCGTTCATGGAAATATGAGGAGTCATTGATTCTTTAAGACTCCCTTGTCATTGTATACAGAAACACAGAACGTTTCTATGCAGCTGTGGGCTGCACCTCATTTAATACATCACACAAGATCAAGAATTGCCAGAAGTTCAATATTAGCAGCACTGACTGACAACCCAAAGATATTCACTGGGTTTCTTCAGGTGACAACCCTATCATGGTTACTTTGTATCAACACCTGAAACAGATCAGACACAGAGAATTGCATTATGGACAAGAAATGTATGAAATAAGAAACTTGTAAGGATATACAATTCAAATCTGGCTAAAGCCACTTCAGAAAATATAAAGAAATATCTGTGTGCACTAGGTTTTGCCTAATATTCTTGTATCAGTACTACAGGAATACTAGGGAAACCTGAGCATGTTTTGAAAAGTATCACTACTGCTTATGGTAAGGATATTTACTATAGTGCAGATAAAGGCTTCATCCTACAGATTGGCTTGGCATGAGAATCCTTTGAAGTTGTAAAGACCATTCGATTCTAAGCCTAGAGGAAAACACAGGCCAAGAAAGTCAACTCACGATCTACATGGCTTGAAACCCTTCTGCTGCAAGGGAAATCAGTTAATTTACTTCCATAACATTAACAACCTGTTTCTCATAGCCGGTTTATTAAGCATAAGGAAAACAATCCAAACTTTGCATCCTGAATGACAGACTAGTTCTTTCTTCTTATAAAAAAAAGGAATTCAGCTTTTATGAATTTACATCTCTTAAAGAGACAGGAAATCTCTCTCCCTCCTGTTTCTACTATCATCTCACCAGACTGAAACTGCCTGCCCAACCTTAACGTATCCTCTCAATATGTTCTGTAACTGATTTTATGCATCATTCAATTAATCCTAAGGGAAAATTCAAAGTTATTGTGATGGGTTAAAAATTGATTTAATGCATGTTACTGGAATTGCTGATCTGAAAGTATTCAGAGATGATACCTTAGGTTTATGTGTATATATAAACTTGCAACTTTTATAGACTCAATAGTCTAGCCAAGAAAGTAGTAGCAAAAGTTAATTTTGAAGCACATTTAGAATAGAATCTCAGAGTAAATGAAGCACTAATTTCCTAATACCCTCTTGCCATTTTTAGATTTCTATCCCATTTTAAAGATTAAGATTAGGAAGAAAAAATTAAAACAGTTGTATACAAAAAATATTTCCAAAAGAAACAGAAAGCACAGCAGTCTAGAAAATATGATCAAGTCTCTCATCTAGAATGCTACATCACTGTTTAAGAAAATATGCCAAATGACCTATTCCAGTTATGTCTTGATATGTGATGATATGACACTCACAGATAAGACATCTTACCTGTCCAGTCATTAGTATGAACACAGTTATTCACTGTGCATCCACAGCATTGCAACAATTGCTGTTCTTGTAGCACTACTTACTTTTAAAAAATTCAAGAAAAATGGATTTTTATTATTTTAAGATAGGAGGAGAGAATACATTAAGAGTGGGTTATGCAACAATAAATCAGAAATGAGAATCTAGAAGATCATTTAGCTATATTACCATATATATCTCAACTGAGACACATTAGAATTTTAAAAACCTCATGGACTCACAACTAGATTTTTCATTTAATGTGCAACACTTAACACTACACCTGTATCCACTGTAAACTGAACAGAGAATAAGTGGTTTCATTCAGAATATGTAGAATAAAATGACTCTCAACAACAACACTGATGTCAGTACATAAACACTGCCTGTGCTTCAGTTTTAGATGATTTATTTTAAAAATGAGAAATAGTTCTTGTTATGCTAATATACTGTTAATAACAACTGTTGCAGAATTGGACTGAAATGTGTAGGGTTTTTAAAACAATAATAACAGGAAACAAGATTACCAGTATGGATGTAACATTGATGGGATGTGAAATTGTCTCAGAACTTTTTGTGGAATCTCGCTGTTTAATTTTGAGAAATTAATATATTTAGATGCACAAAACTGAACTTCAAATCTTCCAGAATTGAAGTGTTGAGTCTTTGCAACAGTGGTGAGAAAGGCATTTAAGAAAGGTGTACAAAAGAGCCAAACCCCACAGATGGAGGAGGAAAAAAGAAAAAGCATATCAAAAAGAAAAAAGATATAAAGAGAAAAATTCTGGAGGTTACTTGGGTTGCATGAAATTCTCTGTGTCACTGTTATTTACATTCATTTTTAGCGGTGCTTACCCATTCAAGAAGGGAGAAAAATCTAACATGATCTACTCTTTTTCTTCTGCAGAAAAGATTTGCTGAATGTAATGCACCATTCCCAAAACATCTCTCTAATTTTCCTGGTAATATCGCATTAACATCAGCCTCCTTATGCACATTGCCAAGACTCTGAACAGCTTCAGTTTGATACTTCCATGCATCGTGCCAACTTCTATGCATTTCACCAACTTCTCCATGACATGTTTCTGTACACTGGAAATTATCAACACCAGGAATATATATTTTAAAATATGTTTTAAGGATTTATTTTGTAGATTCTGGAAATGCTGATTACTACAGTGAGTCAACCTATGGAAAAAAGGTAATGACAGATACATTTGCTTTCTATAGTAATTGTCTTATTACATTAGACCTGTAAAAAAACAGAGAAAGGTACATGGAACCGTAAGCTGATGATGCCATGGATCTTGCATCACAGGCAAATGACTATAGACAAATCACTGTCTTTAAATTATAGAATCACAGAATTGTTTAGGTTGGAAAAGACCTTTAAGATCATCAAGTCCAACTGTTAACTACACAATGCCAAGTCCACCACTAAACCATATCCCTAAGTACCACATCTACACATCTTTTAAACACCTCCAGGGATGGTGTTTAACCACGGCAGCAGAGTCTTGTGGCTTTTTTTTTTTCTTCTTTTTTTTTTTTTAATTGGTTGGAAACAAGTGCTAAGGTACTAACAGGCTGACTCCTGTTCCCGCCGTCAGAATGGTTCCAAAGAATGTTTATCGATATGGTGATAGGCGCAACATAAATATAAATATATTTATATATTTATATATATATATAAACGTATACATATAAAAACAGTGGTTTAACCAACCACTTCCCCAAGTAGGCTGTTCCAATGTTTGACAACCCTTACAGTGAAAATGTTTTTCCTAATATCCAATCTAAACCTCCCCTGGTGCAATTTGATGCCATTTCCTCTTGTCCTATTGCTTGTTATTTGGGAAAAGAGACTGACAGCCACCTTGCTACAACCTCCTTTCAAGTAGCTGTAGACAGCAATAAGGTCTCCTCCCCTCAGCCTCCTTCTCTCCAGGCTAAACTGCCCCAGTTCCCTCAGCTGTTCCTCATCAGACTTGTGCTCCAGGCCCCTCACCAGCTTCATTGCCCTTCTCCAAACTCTCTCCAGCACCTCAATGTCTTTCCTGTAGTCAACACAGTATTTGAGGCGGGGCCTCACCAGGGCTGAGTACAGGGGGCACAATCACTGCCCTAGTCCTGCTGGCCACACTATTCCTGATACAAGCCAGGATTCTGTTGGCCTTCTTGGCCACCTGGGCACACTGCTGACTTACATTCAGCCAGCTGACAACCAACACTCCCAGGTCCTTTTCCGACAGGCAGCTTTCCAGACACTCTTCCCCAAGCCTGCAGCATTGCATGGAATTGTGACCCAAGTGCAGGAGGTGGCACTTGGTCTTGTTAAACCTCATACAATTGGCCTCAGCCAATCTATCCAACTGGTCCATATCCCTCTGTATGGCCTTCCCACCCTCTAGCAGATCAACACTCCCACCCAGCTTGGTGTCATCTGCAAACTTACTGAGGGTGCAAGCAATCCCCTCATCCGTATCATTGATAAAGATATTAAACAGAACTGGCCCCAATACTGAGCCTTGGGGAACACCACTTGTGATCAGCCACCAAAGAGATTTTACTCCATTCACCACAATGCTTTGGGCCCAGCCATTCAGTCAGTTTTTTTAATACATTAAAGAGTACTCACATCCAGGCCATGAGCTGCCAGTTTATCCAGGAGAATATTGTGGCAAATGGTGTCGAGTAATGATTATATTTAATTAGTAGGGCAGAAAATGTTCAAGTGAAAGTCTCTGTTTTGCTTGTTTTCTTACTTACGCTTCTTCATTAAAATATCAATGTGGTTTTGTTTGTTTCAAAACAGAATTATCAACAGCACTGTATTTATTCATTTGAGTTTTGGGTTAATTATAAATTTAGTAGCCTACTTTTCAGGTTGGGAATTATGTAGACAGAAACAAGTAGTATGAAGGGACTATTCTACTGAGAAGAACACTGAATGTTCCTCTGCTGCAGCAGCATCCCTAATGAGCAGCAACTTCAGAGGAGAGCGAGGAAGCAATATGATGGGGCCAGATAAGCTACAAACTCCCACAACAGGGCTGTACTTGCAGCTGTGAGCAGCCTAAGTAACGCTTCTGAACAGCACAACTGAAGTGGAATTTATCAAGGTAGATAAAACTCTTCAAACGAGAATCCTTGTCACCAGGGAAATGTTTCGAAAAATACCCATAATTTGAAGCAATCTGTTCCACACTAAAGACAAAAAGATTGCTTTTCAATAATACCTTCAAAAACCAATTTTCTTCAGGGAAAAAATTAAAAAAAAATATTAAAATGATACTTCATAGAAATGAAACAAGGAGGTTGACATCCAACAACCTCAATGTTTATTTGCAAATCAATAATCACTCCAAAAAATATCCATTCAAATTGTACATATAAACAACCTCACACAAGTTTGCCATATTTAAAAGAAGGTTTGGGCAGCTTCTCTGGTTTTCTTCCATTTAAAAACTTAATAAATCTTTGCTTTTTCTTCTAGTTGCTTTCCCAGCTACACACAGGCTCAGGTGCACTTAGAATAGGGTCCATTTTTTTCTTTTCCTCTTCCCACTGTCTTTCTTTTAATCTCTTCTTATTTCTCCCCAGCCCTTCTTCCCTTTTTATTTCTCTACCTCACTACTCACACAAACTGACCCTATTAGTTCTACTTGTCCTTTCTTAAAGAAATTGAGTTATACTATTTACACAATAACTCCAGATACTGAGGTGAGCACAGCTCATTTCTTACAGATCTAGAATTCATTTCTTGGATTTATCACTGGGTAGAGCAAGGGGAAGAGGGGCTCATGGTTACATCTACCTTGTGGCTTGGTGGCACAATTTAGTGTGCTCATAATTCAGAGTTTGTAGGAATGAACGCTTGCTGCTTCCTGCCTGAATTTTGGGACAAGAGGTACCCATTCCCACATGCACTTCTCTTCATGAGTGGGATGAAGGGAGCTGTAATATCCCAGCAAGTACACTAATCCGGACAACAGGGAGATAATGACAATGAGCACTTTATTTTACATCCAACGTATTTTCTCAGATATTTTATTCAGATTTAGATCTTATTCTTAACAATAGTACACCCTTTAGAAGATGCCATTAGACTACAATTTGCCATCAGAATAGCAGGAGTATATACAATTAAGTACAGAAATATTAACCAGATTGTTTTCTATTGCTACCTTTTAATTTGTTCCAAAAGTGAGAAAAAGGTTGTTTTCAAAACCCCTACTTAGACTCTTCCTTTTGTGTATCAAATATGTAACTGTGATTATGTCTCTTCCTGTTCGTCCTGTAGAGGTTGAACACCAGAATCCAACTATGGACCCAGACACTGGGTCCCCATGGTTTCTAGAAAGCAAAGAATCTATAAGCCACTTTTTAGAGCACTCTTTTCTGATGTTCCTGTATATATTTTTTTTCCCAAGACCTGGAGTAGCATTCCGTTATCTGTAATGTCAAGTCCTGACATCTCTGGAACACTTCCGTAGCTTAAATACAAACTTTCCCAGCATCCCATGCAAGCCTGTGCAATTTTACAGTTTATCTTCCCAGTCATGCATAGAACAAGCCAATGCATATTGCAGATACAGATTTAAACTTTAAAATCAAGTATTCACAAATTTTTAGAAACTTAAACATAGTCTCGGGTCCCCCTATTCCAGATCGCTCTTTTCTTGAGAATCCCTTAGGATCTGGGCTTATGAAGCTGGGCAATCTCATCAGGCTCCAGATGCAGGAAGACAGAGCTTTCCTGATCAGCTTCTATAAAACAAAAGTTCCTATTGAATGACAGTTGATAAATGCCCAATGTGGAAAAGTGCTTCTCCTCGGTAATGCTTTTCACTAAGTATGGTTGAAGACAAACAATAAAATGAAAGGAAGCAGGGCAGAATGGGGGGACACACGAGGTGGGGACACAGACATGACTGGACACATAACACAAAAATTAACCTTTGCAGACTAAAATCAAAATGTAGTCTGAATTCACAAAATCAAGCAGAATCCATAGCTCTATAGACAGAATCCACGATCTATCATATCACCGTAACACAGCTGTATGTTAAAGCCACTCTACACACAAATAAAAAAAAAAATCCATGTGGTCAGGAGAGAAGTATCCTGTAACTGATAATGAACAATGGCAAATACCCAGGGAGGAAAACACTGGGCAAGCATATAGCTATAGATCAGATGAATTCTGTCTTAACACCCATCAGTACAGTACTGTCTGAATCAGAGGCAGTTTATGGTGGTGACACTAAAATAAGGAGTCACAGGAGTAAATTATCTGGGAAGAAAAGGAACACAGACAAGCACCAGCTGGCCTGTTAGATTAACAACTCAACAATTCCACTATCTTAACCTATAGAATTCCTTAACTTGGAATAGAAGAAGTAGTTTCCCATGAGGAAGAAAGAAAATTATATCCTGTCATCACATTTGTATAATAATATGATGTTAAAGGAAAAAAAAAATCCTTTTTTCTTTTTTAAAAAAAGAAAAAAAGAAGCTTGAAGTCACAAATTTTGTCTAGGCTTTTGTAACAATTATGACCCCTAAATTAAAAACAAACCCTGCTCCTAAGCTGTTCATTTCTAAGGAACTTATTTTTAATATTATAGTTTAAATCTGCAAAATTAAGACCCTTGAAGATTAAAGAGATTAAACTAACGCTATCAGAGGAAAATAATAGTAGTTATTAAGATAACCACCAATTTATTCCAATGATACAAGCACAAAGTCAAAGGATGAAGTTTTCTGACATATCTATCTACTCACATGTATACAAATAGAAAATCCATTTATTAAAAACTTCATTGCAAAATATAAATGAAATAGATAAAGAATTGTCTAGGGCAAAATAGGACCAGGCTAAATAACAAGCCCCTGTGGAGTTGTAAACATAAAGTTTAGACAAATTCATTAGAATTTGTTTTAAAGCAAAAATAGAAAGCTTTTCATCAAGATCTTCCATATCGATCATCTTGATTTCCCCTCCCTCACCCACCCCTCAATGTATAACATATTACTTATTACAGATTGGAAGTTCTACCTAGACTCAGTCCAATTAACAGTTTCTTTGCTTTCCTCAGGCCAAACCCACTCATTTTCCCAGGCTGCTAACACCAATATACAATTTCTGTTTCACCTGTTACTTAACTCCCATCTTAAATGTAGTTGATCACTGTCTGCTAAGAAATTCATCCTAGCTTGTATATGTCTTTGCAGTCCTCTTTCTTCTAACTTCACAGGTCACCATTTGCATCAGAATTTTCTCAGCATGCATCTTTCTAGGAGGGAGGCCTTCCCTAGCTTCTCTTTCACAGACAAGAGACCATATATTCTCCACAAGCTGTATCAGCATTGACATTTAAACTAAAATTATGCCAAAAATTGAGTTAGTTTAAAATCAGTTTGTCTATCCCTAATAAGTCTTTCTTTTGATCTAATTCCAAGATGGGTAAAAAAAACAAGTTATGCAGAGAAGACATTATATTAAAGAGAATTTTGCCTATGAGACTATATTCAATTTCTACTTGGATACTTTCAACAGCTTTTGATTTGCAAGACCATACAAATTTCCAGTTCTTGTGAAAGCTGCTGATTAGCAGGCACAAACTACTGTAAACAGGTTTTCTTAACTTTCATAAACCTCTCAGTCTTAACTTTGTCCTTATACTCCATATGAATGGGACATAACTGAATTTCATGTATTAAATGTAGTTCTAGATAAACAACAGGAGGGTTAAAAGGCTGAATTCCTTTCAATGAAAAGAATATTCCATGGTAACTGGGCCAAGGTTGCTGATTTACCAAAATCAGGTAATGCCACCAGATACTGAAAAAGTGATGACAAAAAAAAAAAAAAAAAAACACTAAACCAAGAACAAAACAAACATCCCCACCTTCAGATTTAATGAAACTCTAAAAGACATCTTCTCATACTGACACTTTAAAGATCAAGTATATTCTTTGACTTAACCACTGACAAAACTTTTCTTTAAAATGTCTAAAAAAGCCTTAAGATAGATACAATTAATTAACCATGAAGACTGACTCCTTTCAAACAAAGACTTTTCATTTTGTATAATGCACAAAAGGCTGATAAGTACCAATAAATTTATAGGGGGATTTTACACTATGTTTTCTAAATCCTCACAAGAAATCTAATGAGGAATAAAGTTAATAATGATTTATTATAAGACCAATTGTAAATGTTTAGCACATCATCAGCACAAGATTCACCCAGTAGTGGAAATTAGGAATGATAAAAATGAAATGCCATTAAGTTGAAAATAATGTTTTCCACGGAAACAGTGGCACACATAAGTATTCGTGAGTGGTATTATGTGATAAAACTGATCTACACATTAATTTTTTTGAATTTTAAATAAAAAAGTTCAAATTATGCACCCTGTGATGATGGCAAATTCAAATACAGAGACTAGTAATGAGTGAATGATAATTTTATATGAAGTTTTAAAAAATACAATGTCAACAAAATTGCAGGCTGCAGAGACAGACGTAGGCAACATTAACATCAGAGGACCTCCCAGTGAAGTTAAAAAGCTGTATTTACTCAGCGTGTAAGGGGGAATATTTCACAGAGCATATGCATGAAATTTAAGTCTGAATTGGCTTCTACTATGAAATGATGAGCCATATGGTTAATGGAACAGCAGCGAACGTCATTTACTTGAGCAAGGCTCTGATGCAATTGCTTGCAGCACTGTTGGGCCCCATCTCAGGAGGTGTGGATTGCATGAGTAACTTACTGCATCTTCAGGCTCAAAGGGCAGTGGTCAGTATTTCATAGACCAAGGGTCAGCTCAGTGCAAGTGGTTTCAATGCAAAATGCACCCTCAGAAATCCTGCAGTTGGTACCAAATTCACAGGATCAGGAAGCACACTTCTGCAAGCCTGTCCTTCAGAGGGATCTTTATAAGCGGGAAGAATAGGCTGACAAACTGTGAAATTCTAGCAAGACAAATCAAGTGTCTTGCACTTGAGACAGAATAGGCCCATCTAACAATACAGGGGTTTGGCTGACTAGAAATCAGCTTTGCAGACAAGGATCCAGGTAGACCACAAGTTGAACAGGAATAAAGGAGCCTGGCAAAATGCCTGACAGAATGCTCTACCATGTTCTGTGATTCAGTGCTATGAAGGAGTCTGTGACAAATCTGAATTGCTAATGGCAGTGGTAAGGGTTGCGAAAGGCAGAGGTGATCAACTTCATGCAGTCTAGCAGCATTTCTGAAAAGCTCTTAAGAGTTTCCCTCAAGCCTTCATGAAGAGTTTTGAAGGGACAGTTACGTGTTTTACAAACTCTGCCACCAAACCTTCACGCCTCAGTGTGATTCCACGGAGCGATAATACTAACATGATATAGTACAGGCAGGGAGGTGAGGCAAAGAAAGGTTAAACTGTCCAAAGCATTCAAGAGGCCTAGGTTCCCAACATGATACTGTTCTTCACATTTATTCAAAGTACAGCTTCAGTTAACTTCAGCTTCATCTAAGAGTACTCAGAACCTCTGCAAATGCATGCTTTTCTCAAAATTTATGTCCAGAACAAGAGGAAGATGCAATCATATCCAGTTAAACAACTCAGCTAAATTAAATGACCTATTAGTCTGATGCATTGTGCTAGTTAGGAGCGTCAATGTAAAAGCAAAGGCAATTTTGCCACTTAAAAACCACATTTGTTTACCTTTAGCTTTCTGTTTTTTTCTTATTGTAATTATCTGCTTTGTTCACTAAACACCTTTCAGCTTCAATAATAAGAGGCAGAGGTCTTAACCGACAAAAGCTAGTTTTATGCTATACTTCTGATTCACTCTCCATTCTCTGTACCAAATAATACAGGAGCACCAACGCATACGTACAAATTATAATTAAAATTTTCTTCACAACGCAGTAACAAGAAGTCAAGTAAAGGTGATACAAGCTTCTTTTAGCATTTTAATTAAAAGACTGTAATTATAAATTATCGTAAAAGGATGTTGATAATAAAAATCCCACTATGTAGAACTACTTAAAGCCCAACTTACATGGATTTAGATCTTTAGAGTATATAAAACTCCAACTTGATCTACGAATCATTAGAACCTGAAAGTTGCCATAGCTTCTCATCTTTCCACAGGCATCATTCACTATTCCTGCAGTGGACCCCATAATTATTTGGTGGCAGCCAAGAGAAAACACCAAAGATCTTGGCTTTCAAGTTTAGCTTACAAAAGAGCGTTTGCTAATTACAGACTCTTCTGAATCTTTCTGCTTAGTAAAATTCTTTCTTCCTCTATCCATCACTGTATTAAACGGTCTTCTTGAATACTTTGTCTCTTCAGTAACTCTCGCCACCAGTGCCATCATTTACCTACTTTCTAGTTACTGTCAATGAAATTAACTGAAATTAATAAGGGCAGTCTCATCTGAATAACACACCCTCTCAGAAAAACTTAGCAGTCAGATGCTCAAAGTGGGTCCATAAAGCTATCAAAAATATCTCGCTTAGTTAGAAGTCTTTCTGCTGCAGACTGCTGTGCATTACATCACACAACCTACATGTTGCACTGTCCAGACCTCTACTTTTACCTAAAACAGTTAGTTTAAGGATAACTCAGCTATTTGTAATAAACCCTGCAGCCTGCAGCATAAATATCAAGTGCCTTAACTGATACATTGTCCAAGATGCAATGAATTTTTACAGCTCCTTATTTCTAAGGCATCTGTTAAATCATTGGGAAGCAGACGACATAACACCTCAACTATTACCAAATGTCCTCTTCCCAGTAGCCTGCAGAAGCTTGGTTCAAATACACAAATTTTATCAATGTACAAGTTCAGTATATTCCGAAGTATCTTAAGGTAAATGTGATCAATGAATGCTTCCTTATTCAGTTTTCCACATTAACAATTGAACGTTTGAAATGAACCTCAAAACATCTGTAAATCTAGACCACTTGTTTGTAATGCAGTTATGATAAAGAACAACTTTTTAAAAAATGATAACACTATCTGTCACGGAGGCACCCCAAAAGTAAGTTTAGGCGGACAACAAGGTCCAAAACAAACTTTATTCCGGCCGGAAAAGTACCGCCGATAAACCGATTGGAAAACGGGGTTTATACAATTAGCACTCCAATAACATAACATACAGGTTCGGATATTAGGTTAGGAGATTATTTGGGGTGCAGTGAAATAAGAATGGAGATCCACAGCGTGCATATATGCACTCACAAGAAAACAAACCAGAGCCCTCTCTGCTCCGTTTTACCCTTAAAGGAGAAACACNGATAAAGAACAACTTTTTAAAAAATGATAACACTATCTTATTCAAAAATAGGCACAGAACCAAATTTTGCTATGAGCTATGCTTGTACTATATATTGAAAACTACATAACTTGGAATAAATTCATAAAAACAGCATTTGGGTAAAAACAGCCAGTAATGTGCATCAAGAATAATGCATAATTAAAAAGGCATACTAGTCCATTACCCTTTATAATGTTCTCTGTTTTCTTCTTGAAATCAAATTTCTCAGGAAATGGAGTAAGATGTTTTCCTATCCAGATTACACAGAAGTGCTAATTCACTAAAGTAACAGTGATAATTGGTTTTGACCTTATTTATTGTAGAACATGTTGTTGAATTTGTCTAAACAAAGAATGGCATTTATGCAAAAATCAATTTTTGTATGTTTATTGTATTTGCACATGACTAGTTCTAGCAAAACCATTTTACTTAAATGCTAAGAGTTAGCATAAATATTTTCAAGTAATTTTATGAGGATAGATCCAAATTTAATGCTCCTGTTTATTGCAAATACAGATGCTGAACATCAATACTGCATACTTGCAGTTACCTTGAATGAAACATTTAAAATGCAATGGTTCAATCTATGAAGTATTTCTGGAACTAATCAATAATGAAATGGGAATTTTAAGAGGTGAGTTGACAGCCTTGGTAACTCACAGTTTTATGCACGAAGATTTCAGTTTATAAATATAATAATTTGCCAATTCTATTTACTGTGTAGCTTCATTTCACCTTCAAATTTCAAAGCTTCTTTCCCAGAATGGTAACATAATTTCGAAACATTTAAGATCTCCAGACTTATCCCGAGTTTTATAACAACCCAACTTTGTAAACACTGCCTCCTTGTCTGGTTCTGTCAGGAAAATGACAGGACAATATTCTAAATTATAATTCAGGATTCAATTACCGGAACTGCAAATGTAGTTAGAAAGCCTGAAGCATAGCAGAACTACTATATTTCCACTGCAAAAAGAGGAGGGCCATGCAACTGTTATTCAATAGTTCCCTGCGATCTCAAGACTAGAGTTACGAAGCAGCTCCTCATAGAAATCTGTAACATAGAAATAAGCACAGATTCGAGCAGTTTTAGGATTAGAGAGATTCTGAAAAATCATCGGGTTGATGTGGCACATTCTGAGAGCAAGGACCCTGTGTATTTCTCTCTTGGCTTAGCCTACCTGGTATTTCCCCAAGGTCAAAGGAGACAGTGGGCTATGCACATAAAGAAGATCAGCACAAAGGTTAAAGAACAAACTCAAGATAGATTGGACCAAGCTGTGGTTCTTAGCACTTCGGTCTTGTATACTACAGTCCTACTCACAGTATTTTCTGATGTACTCTTTCACAAACAATGTGCATCAGCACTTGTCATGAGCTGAGAAATTACTTCTTTAACTCCTCCATTGAACGAGTCTGTTTTCAGGTCTCTTGTGAAGAAAAGTCACCAGTGAAGTTCTACCTGGACCTCCGCTAGAACTCATGCTGTTCAACATCATTCAACAGAAGGGATAAGGAAATTAATTGATAAAATTTTCTGAGACAGAATTTTTGGAGAACAAGTACTCAGGTAGTCCAGGTAGGAAACATAAAAGCTGATTTGCCTAAAGACCTTACCTGAAGACACTGGCATGCCAAATTCAATATATTCAATTCAGTATTCAAAGTACTGCATGAAAGAAAAAAACCCACAACCTGTCCAACCTTGTTTAGACAAGGATGGGCTCCAAACTAGTTATTATTGCTTAAGTATGAGACTTTAAGAGTATAATTTGCAGTTTTACAAAAACATCTACTCAGTCTTGACAATATGACTACAAAAGGAACCAATAGGCAAAGACTGGTACTCAAACAGAAAAACCTCACTATGCCACTGTATAAATTATGTTTCAGGAGCAACTTTATTGTTTGTTTTTTATCCCTCTCTCTGTTAAAAAAAAAAAAAAAAGGCCATAAAACTTGAAAAAGAGTAAAGAAACACAACAAGAACGATCAAAGGTGTGGGAGGCTTTCCATGCAAGGAGCAATTAAATGAGTGAGGTTTTTCAGAATGGAAAAGAGATTACTACAAATATATGTCAGGAACTGAAAACAAACAAACAACAACAACAAAACCCAAAACAACCAAACGAACAAATAAAAACCTCAGGGCATCTGGGAGATCAGGAATATGGAACAACTGTTCATGGTTTCTTATCATACAAAAACTCAATAAACTAAATAGAAGGTGTGCACAATGAAGAAAAAAAATATACTTATTCTATTCAGAAGTCATTGAATTGAGAAAGTCTCTGAAAAGGAATGTTGTAGACACTCATTTCACAGGGGTCCAAAAAGCAATCAAATTTATGAGTGAGACATCCATCAAGAGCTATTAAAGAGAAGCAGTCTCCAAGACAAAAATCACTAGAGAAGAAAAAGTATATTAGAGGAATCTTACATGCTTTTTCTTCTTTTGTAATATTCCCTATGCACTCTTAGAGCAAAGAATCTCAACTAGATACATTTGTTCTAACCAAGAGAAGTTGTTCTTATGTATATCTTGTTACTCAACGTAGACATTAACTCAGCACTTCATAAAGACAAACAAAACATTAATCTTTGTTTAGTGTCAACTATTTCTTAAATAGAGTGTTCAGTAAGTTTTAAAACACTATAACTATTTCCTCCAACAAATACATCTCTACCATATGTCTAGATTGGGAAGAATTATAATCATAATGCAAAACAAATTAAAAAAAAAAATATGACACTTTCTCCAATCATTTAATCATGGCAGAGTGGCAACAAGATGAATTATTTGGATCCCTTCCATCGTAGGCAATCAGTTTCCGAATTCTTGTACTAAATAACTACACATAGAAGGTTTATGTGGTTTTCTCCTACTCTAGGTTTTAACTGTTTCGCATCATTTTTTTTAAACATTTTGAAACAATATTGCACTACATATACTTTTGCTTCATAACCTTGGTATGACACATTATTTTTCACTACAGCTGAAATTGCATTTCCATACAAATCACTTGCTAACCTACTTAAAATAAGATTTGATACTCTGACAGCATGATCTCTTGAAATCTGGCTTCAGAATCTATTGACAATTTAATTCTGTCTACAACACAACCACAGGGAAATTCTGTTAGTCTGTTTCCTGATTTCCTCTGGTAGAAAATGTTTTTTGTTGGAGGCTGGAGATTAAGAGTGGGGTTTTGTGTGTTTTTTGTTTGTTTGTTTGTTTGTTTGTTTTTAAATCCAAGAGCATCCAAAATACATGTGGATAATTGCACACATGTTTTTATGCTGTACATAAAACATAGAATAGTCACCCGATTAAATAAGGGCTCCAATGAGCAGAGGAAGTGGAGTTAGCATGATATACCATTTCACCAAATATACGCAACCCACATACACATAAATGTTCCTACTCAATTCAGCTCACATGTATCTCTCTAATGAATACATAAATAACTATTACATGCAATTATGAGATATTTGCTTCTGAGCAGTTAGAAAACCAGGAGTGATGAGGAATGAGAAGCATCACAGTTTAGAGTATAATTATCCGAGACCATAAAAATAGCTTTGACAGACTGGAATATTTCATATTCTTTACCCCCTAACCATACAGTTGTCAACATTTACATAGAGTTGTATTAACAGCAGCTTAAATTCTGGGGTGTCACATTCCTTAAGTGTACACACATCCAAATATTTTTTGCAGCAACAGCATATGGGAGGCTACTTGAAAACACTTAAGAGAGCCATGGTATATTAATCAGGTAAATGTTTGATGACAAGACATAAAGACGTATTGAAATTTAAAAAAAATTTTTTTTCATGCATATCTTGAAAAATATCAAAGAGTTCTATTACTTTCCAAAACTTAAAATAACAACATGTAAATTATATTTTCTGTCATTCAATATATGACTTCAGAAAATCAAGTTTTCAGCTAGTCAGAAGCAACAAATTTTCGTGACAGAATCCTTTTATGTAAGCACCTTGTGAATGCACTAAAATGACTGGCATTATTTAGTACGTGTACTAGCAACTGTTACAAACTAGACTAACAGGATTATTAGATGTGCTATATAACAATACTCTGCCTTTTAAAAAATTTCATACATTTCTCTTCAACTGAGTGTTTTTTTCAAATGCTTTTTAGATATCAATATCAATCACAAACCCAACCCTGTCTCCCCTGCCCCCACTCCCAAAAAGTTAAGCTTAAGAGAGATCGTCTAAGGATTTTTCTTAAAATTAAGTATTGCCACTGGCTAATTCATAAATCCATTCATTTTTATAAACAACCGCAAATTTATAGATAATTGGCATGTTTCATTAAGGGCTGACAGTAATTTTTTAAATCTTTCTGAAGGTAGAAGTCAACTTTTTATATACTATTAAAAAAACCTAGGTTGAAAACAGAAATAATGCATGTCATATTTAACTAATACTGCCATTTCCCTACGCTCAACAAACTTCGTAGCTTTATATCTTTAGAATGAGCTGAGCATTGAAAATGTACTAGAGAGATTACTTTGAATTAGGCATAGGCCTCTCCTTGCTGTAATTCAAAGTAGCTAAGGAGATGCAAGTTAGTAGGACAGCCAGACATTTCTGCTTTCCAAAGGAACGTGTCGTGAAGCCCCCTGCAAATCTCTATTTTTTCTCCTTTACCAGGTTTTATGAATGAGCTACAAAAAGGTTTTCACATACAGGGTAAAAAATCTCAGAAATGCCATGGCTGCTCTGAATTTCTCCCTCTTATTCCATGGCATCCTTCAGCATATGGGTCAAGAACACTTATATGAGGACAACTTATGCATTTAATTAATCCTTGTTGACTTGGGAATGAGGAAAGAAAGACAAAACCAATGCCTTAAAACATGGACTAAGAAGAAACTAAACAAAACATTATTGAAAGTTTAAAAAATAAATAGAACTGAGGCAGAGTATATGACAAATAGAAGACAGACAGGAAGATCGTCCACCTCTCTGAACACAATGAAAGCATATTGCCACCTATGAAGACCTCTGCAATTACTACAATTTGAGTGTTCCTGTAATAAATGCAGACATATTAGGAAGAGTATAACAGTTGGTAAGTTGGATCGTCTTCTCTGGCCTATTACATGTCTACTCTTGCTATCTTTCCCTTAGGAAGCCTGAAAAATTGAAAAGAAAAATATGCCTGAGTCACCAAGCAAGGAAGTCTTCCAATTCTTTCCAATACTTCCAATCTTTTCCCTGGTCAGAGCCCTGCAGCAACTTCAGATCCCAGTAGTGTGGAACTGACCAGAAAGTGCTCCCAAAACTGACATAAAGAGGGCATTTTCAAATAGGAATTCAGTCTTAAGTGAGTCCCTTGTGAAGCACTCATCGGATTAAACTATATACCTACACACTTTTATTTAAGAACACACATCATACACATATCTATGGATACAGCATACAATTTTAAACTATTTTCCTTTTATAAAATAGAAAAAAAAAAGGTAGGAAACTTCAAATGGTTATTGAAGCATTTAATTTAGGATGCTGAGATACATAATTTCATTTATTTTTATTTAAAATGTAATATATTAACAATTTTCATATGGAAATTATTTATAGAAAACTTCAAAGACAATGTGGAAAAAAATATTTAGATCCAAATATTTCATTCATTGTTTATTTCAGCCAGCCAAAACCAGTGTCTTATTGCCAATAGAACAGATCAATGTGCTAGGACAGTTGTAAACTGCAAAAACATGCAAGATACCAAAAACTTGAAATTGTGCTATTATGTTTGGGAAATGAAGTTAATAATGACATTTCCTGAAATAAGAATATTTTGCCAGAACCTAATTAACTATGAACAACGAACTAAAAGGGTTTCTTCTCCAATATATTTCTTTGCAGTGAAGACATGTTTAGCTACATTTTCCTTATTGTATGTAATGGATATTTGAGGTTATTTGATAAAAAAGTTTTCCCAATATAGTATAATACACTTTTCTATAACACTAATGTCTACAGAAACACTCATAGGCTTTGCAAAATTGAAATTATATTTTTAATAACCCCATTTACAGCATTTCCAAAGTACTTTCATATAATCTAGGTGCAAAACTGTGTCTTCAGATTCTCTTTTTATAGTGTAAATGTCAGAAATGCTTAAGAAATCCAGATATTGCCTTTTGCAATCTTCTTCTGACTGTAATATTTTTTCTATTTTTATTTACCCAGATACAAGAACAAAACAAAAGCAAGCAGAGTAGATGAGTTATTAAGCAAACACACAAACAAAAAACCCAACAGAGTCTCTTGGGAATGCTATTCGTTTGGACTCCATAGTAGCCTGAGAGGTATAAAGACAACATGTTGCAAATTTTTTAGTAAAATTACTTAGCAACACTTTTCTAAAGTGAACATTAGTGCTTGATGTTCAAAATTCACCAGTAAACTCAGCCTTGTATGGAGCATAAAGTAACACAAAGCAGCTCAAAATGTGCTCGAAAGAAATAAATAGATTCTTGGACAGAAAAAGCATCTCATATATTCAATTTTCATCTGAAATACCTGAATTATCTTAGTGACCAAAATGTTCTCCTTTTGATGACTTCGGGCAATGAATTAGAACCATCTTCTCTTTCCTTTTTCTTCTATTTCTTAGAACAACTGAGAAGTGAACTCTGAGTCTTACCATGCTTTAGCAAAGTTCCCTCAGATTTCAAGTTAGCAGTACTTCTGGTAGAGTTTTTTAATTATCAAAAAAATACTTAAATTTAATGCTGAACTAATAAATTGTTGACTTCAACATGCAGTAATGATCTTTTTTTATTAAATGGATTTTAATTGGTGCATTCAGCTGTACAGAAAATAAAGGAACTGTCTAGGCACATAAAGAAATAACTGAGAAGCAGTTTTGAACATTTCACTCATGTCTTATATTCAGAATAATACACTTTTTTTTAAGAGGAAAAGGATTTCTCTATGCTGTTTCCTAAAGCCAAACAATAAAAATGATTTCAGTTATTTTTAAAGGAAAGGCAACTTGTATTGAGATTTAATATAATGATAATATTGAAAATTATTTTAGAAATTACGCTTGAATTAATATTTATTGTTGGCCAACAGTGTTTATGGCGAGTTACTCTGGAGGTTGAAATTGCTCCCCAACTTTAACTATGAAATCCAGATAAAAAGATAATGCCATGGGTGCAAAGGAAACAAGTATTGCAATGGTCATCGAGGCTTTCTTACTAAATAATATTTTATGAGCCTATTAATATTCTTTATAGTTCCAGAAGATTAATTCTTCCATGAAGTAGGATACTTAATATTCTCACTTGTGGATTAGAGACTCATTGTCTCCTTTAATGCACAGTCATTACTCCTTACATTCTGACGGTATTTTCTTCTCGCCCCCCACCCATTATGGAGAAAGAGTGCTTCCTTTAAAACTGTTAATAAAAGAAACAGTAATTATAAATTAATATTTTAAATTTGCCTTGAAATGTTCCTTACAGTATCTATATAATGGTGTTTGTAGATGTCACAACATCAGTCACAGCCTAATCTCACAGGTACACTGCTCTGCAAAGCTGAAAATAGTCTCAGAATTAGCAGGATAACAAAATAAATGCAACAATACTGTAACTCACCACAGATAACTGATTCCCAAGAAACAGTGAATAGATCAATTACTGGGGGACTTTGCTAACCATGACCAGATATGTATAACTGCTCAGTGTTTATTTTTCCTCAGTATTCTGTGCCATTCCCCATAGCATCGAAATAATCTCAAAGGCATACAAGACTTCATTCTCAGGCATTTTGAGCCAATAACAAATATTATGCAAGTCAATCTCTACCAGTCCTCTCATCTGAAACAACCCACATTACTGAGCTGAGGAAAAGCTCCCAGGTAAATGCACTAATGGCAGAGGTCAGCAGAACTACAGGTTCATAAATGAAACCTCCTAATTTCCTCATTATTTCCTGACAGCAAAAGATCTTGTGAAATATTTTTTTCATCTGCTCATGCAAACCTAACATGGCCTTAAATTTGTTACTTGATTCTCTCAAAACATGAAAAAGAAAACAACAACAAAATACAAACACACACAAAACCAACACAAAACCAAAACAACCCCCCCACACACACACGCTTTGGCACCTGGCTTTAACAAAAGGTCAAATTGTAAATTTCCAGAACTGCAACTCACATATTTAGCATCACAATGTAACCACGTTTTATTAGTACTCCATTTCTATATATTTGGCTTTAGGAAATAACAGCTTATTCACATGTGTATGTGACTGGTTCACTTTGACACTTTTTATCCAGTTGTTCAATTACCCAAGTCAGTGAAAATATTCTGCAGCCCAGGAGAGACAGCAGAAGGGATACATAAAATTATGAACATCATACTTCATTAGAGCTTCACGAAAAGCATCTACAATATCTGATCTTTCAGCACCCTGATAAAATCTTTTATTTTGTGTTTATCCAGAACGAGGGCAAAAATCCGGCAACATTTTAAAATAATAAAAAATTTCAGCTGCATGATACTGCTTAAGTATTATCAAATGTTTAGAAGGTATGTTAAAGTCAGTTATCTCCTACATTGATCCAGATGTGAACAGGAAAAATGCAGCAACAGCTCAACAGCTTAGCATTTCCCAGAGGACTTCTACATTGCCAAACAGTCACACCTGAGATTTTTTTTTTAAGGGCCTTTTTTACTCAGAGACTTTTTTAAATTAAAATATTTCTTATTTAAAAAAAAAAAAAAAGACACAAACACCACATCACAGAGTCTTACTGAGGAAGCACCAAATAAACACATTTATCATCATTTGGAAATCACTTGTCATGAAAATTAATCGATTATGACATAGTGACACATGAGAAATTTCAGGCACACTACTTCAATCCATGAAACAATATTTCATACCTTAAATATTTACTTTTTTGAGATGATCAGTTTAATACTCTGTCCACTCGATAGAAAAGGTTGTATTATTTTCCAGCTGTGAATCTCTAAATTGAAAACACATGTACAACAGGTAGGAACTCAATGGATAGATTAGGTTGAGCAGAGAAATACCACCACTAAATCTAATAGCTCCTATTCAACATTAGGTTAACTTGTATTTTCACACATTAGTGCTGAAATATAATACGCTCTGGAACAATCTGATACTCACTAGTTGTTACTGAAAAGCAATTAATGAGAGTAGGACACAGAATAATACCTCTTCCTCCCTCAGAAAAATATTTCCTCTACTATTTGTTAACCTGTTTTACTATTGAAGACTCATCATAGTTATAAAGCTTTGACTCAGATTCCATATTAAATACAATGTTTGGGATCTCATCTTGAAGTCACTGGAAGTATAAATTCCATAAATATTTTTTCAGTTAGGCCTTGTGAGCTTGAGGATAACATACAGAATCCAGTGCGAAGTCTCATTATTTCAATGAGTAATTCCGTATAGATGCAATAGTTAGATTTTTTTAAATTATTATTAAATTCTGGTCTATTTTGCTCTGGAAATAAACATTTCAAAAAGGATTTTTGAATATGCATCTGTAATAATTGCATTTGAGAAATTAAAATAAAGCTATCATAACGAAAGCAGTGATGTTTTAGAAGCATTTTTGAGGATTGAATCTAATAACTAAGCATATGTGATCATAATGAACCCTGTATTTATGGGAACTTCTTGCTGCTTGCCTTTCCATATGATGCAAAACACAACAAAGCACCAAGTTTGACAATCACATTAGGCACTGGCATCACATCTCCTCCTGAAAGCTAAGCCTGAAGATTATTTCTGTAATTTCAGCTCAGATCAACTTTCGTAATAGCTGCTGTTATTGTAGGTTATATATCACTTCATACAAATACCTCAGCAATAAGAAGTGCTTGAAATTTGAATCTGGTATTTGTGACCTGAACCACATTTCAAAACTCAAAGTACTTTTAAATTTATAATGCAGGAACATGTCCAGAAACAATATACATGATCCTGAATAACAGCTGCACAACAGATTAGATAGTATTAATAGTGTTGAGTGGTACCCAAAAGCACAAGAAGTTCCAGTGAAACTGTAAAGCATCACAAATAGAAAAAGGGACTATAAAATTACGTTGTATTTTGTTTTGGCTAGCTAATTCTTTCTGACATCTAGTGGTAAATTTTACACTCAAGTCCTCAGTGTGACGGCCTTCCATGGCCTCTTTTCTGAGCATAAAATCAGAAATAGTTCTACACTAACAACAGAAAATGTTTCTGAAAGATATTTTTTGGTCTTCATTTTATGTGGAATGTCAATTTTTACGTAGAGCATTTATTGCTATTATTTACAATAAACTTGTTATTTGTATTCATTGTATTCAATCAGTTCTATTCATAACTGTCTAAATTAGCATCATTCTTTCTACTGCAATCACAAAGGGAAGTGTCTCCATATACATCTGCATCTGCTGAGTGATCCAACAGAATAATTTATTAGTATTTACTTGCTTGTATTATGCCTTGAGGTTTTACAGCCACCGTGAAGGCCACCTGAAGTACCTGCTACGAAATTTCATTTTAGATGGTACTTTAAAGGAGGAAAGCACCTAAGATTATTTATTTTAGAAAACAGCACTAGAAAACAAACTAAAAGAGACAGTATTTACAGCAAACATAGAATTATCTTGATACCATAGTAGATATTCCATAAATAAAGAAAATCCTTGAAAGGTAAAGGAAGGATATGAGTTGAGTTTTAGTTTATAGAAGATAAAGCTTTAAAGAATCTGTATTCCCCCTTCCTAGCATTTGTCAAGTCCATGATCTCGGGCTTTCCAACCCTCCAGAAAAAGTTAAATATATTTTTCCCTGTCAAAAACAAACAAACCAACCCACATTTGCTGATAGAAAATCCTTTAGTTTGGGGGCTGTCTGGGGAAAGAAAACAGAAAAAGAAAACCAAAACACTAAGATGGAGCTGGGTCACTTTCGGGACAGAATTTTACATTACGTGGCCAGAGAACTAGAGGACTGAACCAGCTGATTCCTCCAGTCCCAAGCTCCCAAAACATAGTTAAATCTAAACTTTCTGGTTTACCCTCTTATGTTAATGGAATGGAATCTCCGCATACATTATTGATCTGGTTAAATTGTTATGGCATCTAGCAGACAGATATCTAATAGACAGATGCTATAGCACAAAAAAAACCCTCAGAGTGTGAGTGAAAACAGCCAACACCCAGAAAGCCACATCAGCCATGACAGTATGTAAAACACTACAGAAGCCAGTCAGCACCTTCATCTGCTTGTAACATTTTCTGAAGCTGGACTTGGCACAAACCTCCAAGGAAAACAGACCACCCTCTCAAGCATTTTCTTTCTTTGTTACTGCCTCAGCAGCTGACCTTCTGAAGGGGGAAAGGGATTTTTATTGCACTGCATAGTTATTCATATTTGGTTGTCTTGTTTATTTTAAACTCATTTTGTAAGATAAAGTGAGACTATCAAAAGTAATTCACAGAATGCAAGCAACCGTATATATGTATAGATGTATATTTACGTTCATGTCAATACCTTTAAAATAGGCAATGATTAATCTTTGGCCCTAAGGCGCTTTCTTTTCTACCACTGAAGAAAAAATAGACTTGCTGTTTTCTGTGGGGAACTCTTCATAAAGTAGTACAATCTACAACCATGTTTAATTCTGAATTTACAATCTTTAGATGACAGTCAAATTTCTAATTAGGTATGCCAATGAAAAAATTCCTACCTGCAAATGCTAATGAAACAGTACTGATAATTAATCCCACAGATACGCATTCATGTTTAAACAAAATGTAATTGCCTAATCTTTTAAAAATAAACCACTTTAAGGGAGTTGGTTGTTCAACAGCATAGTGAAGATGGTTTTTAATCCTATCCAGCTGTGTTCAAAATCTTATCCAGGTGTTTTTAAATACTATTTGAAGTCACAGCTAGAAATGTGCATGCTAGTTGTATGCTTAATTATTACTATCCCCTTTCTAGGCTCAGGCTGATGATAGAAATATCCCTAACAGTGCCTTCTCTCAGACCTTTTCCAACCTTCTCTTCTTCCTTTTTTTTTTTTTCCCCCTCAAAGGTTCTTCCCTGGTACATGATCCTGTGTTGAGTAGAGGATGTTGATGAACAATAACATTTAGAAAATGAGAGCTGTTTAATCTTCACCAAGTTCAAATATGTCTTAAAAGTATATTTTGTTATGTACAGTAGGTTACAGCAGCTTTAGGTACAAACTGGCTTCAAAATTACCGTTGAAGAATTGCCACATATAAAACCCGTGGTGCCGAGACACATATCACCCCTCTCCTACCTGTATCACCTAGTCCTAGCATTTCAGTGCTATCCATATCATCTTAGATAATTCACGGCTATGTTTCTATAGCTGCTATGTAATTCCGCATGTTTTGGTAAGTCAGACTTGTATCACAACTTTTAATAAAGAAATTAAGGTATTTCCTAGTGTTTTGCTGGTGCAGATGAATCAATTTCTCTCACTGCCACAAAGTCATAACATTTCCCATTCTCTCCCTCTATCCCCCTTATTTATTTGCTGTACTGTCCTTTTCTTCTCCTTGGGTTATGGCCTGACCCTTCACTTATTCAATTCAGGTCATCCAGCTGGCTGAAAATAAGCAGGATTGGGGGTGGGGTGTGGAGGGTTAATACTTTTCTGCTGATTTAGTGACTCGAAGGAGAGGCTGTGAGTGTCAGGACACTGCAAAACAGGCAGTCAGATAACGTCAGGAAGCAGGATCCAGATTTTTTTAGGAGCATTAAGGCATTCGTTCAGCTAAGTAGTATCACAAATTCAACGGGCAAAACTAGGAAGCTTTCAGGCAGTCCTTCTTGATTATTAATTTCATGTTTATTCTTATTGCTTCCCATGCTGCCATTTTTATCCTAATATCAATTCATTACTTTTTAAACTCTGTAAGTAGTTTTGGATCTTTTTTCATTTGACATAATCTAAAGTGGCTGAGAGCTGTCAGTTGGCCAAAGATAAAGTACAGAAAGACTAAAGCAACAGGCTGTAATGACTCAAAATGAAGATACATTAATGGACTAGTCAATGCATAATCAAACTATAATTATAAGAAGAGCTGAGCACAAACTTGATCTGCTCTGCTGCCAGGTTGCTGAATATGGAGTAACAGCTATTGAAACCAAAGTCAGATTTCAAGATTCAATCTTAGATTTGAGGTAGACAAGAGTGAAAATCATCAATTTTGATGTGGATATAACAAAATACATGGAGATATCTTATATTGTATATAACATACCATATGAAAGCTCTCAATCTCTTTCTTCTTTCTGCTACTCACTTTAATGCTGACCCATACACCAGTGTTTTGGTCAAGATGTTTGTATGTAGTGTACACATGTCCCTGGTCACCTTTGGCATTCAGAAAACAAATACCTGGCAAAATTACTCCATAAATCTATATCTCTCCCCAAGTCCTGTGAAGACATAAAGCACCTAATAGAAGTGGTGCAACTGTGGCAAGGTTTGTCAGAAATGGTCTTATATGCACTCATAAATACAGGGTGTGGGCAGGTGCTCTAGCTTTTTCAGTTCCATCAATTATGTCCTGACCACACTACTTCCTACTTGTGTGCAACATGGACTTATCAGTGCATATTGGCGCTGAGAAAGATTATCTATGAATTCTCCAGTACCAAAATCCCTCAGAAATCTGGACACTAATGGATCTCTCATTGATTTCAACTACGACATTCTCTACTATATCATGATTGTTGAATTGTACTCATTGTTTAAGTACAACATCAGGATGCATGAAGATTTAAAAATAAAATAAAATAATACTCTTTTAGAAAAACAAAGCAAGAGAGAGAAGACTGCAAGAATAAGCTAATCTTTGTACTTACGAAAAGCTCTATAGAATTCTTCCAGAGCTAGGTGCTTGTCACTATTATAATCATCGTATTTCAGCAAATCGAACAGAGAGCAGTCAGACAGATCCTTGCCAAGCTCATCCCGTTTTATTACCTGACAAGAAAATTATAACCATGAAATTACATTTAAGCTCTTAGAGTTCTCTGGTATAATTAATTGTTTCTAATAATCATTTAATAGATCATTTTAAGGTTGCTGTGGGGCAATGAACTGCAACTGTGTAAAGTCAGGGATTTCCAGTTACATTCTAATTATTTATTGCAGTTTTAAAAGTCAATACCTTTAGTACAGACACACTAAGATTACACAAAAGTTTTTAGAGTATATGGAAAATACATATAATGTGACCAGACAGAAGCACTATGAAGACCCTGTGTATGTACAGCTGATTTTACTTTACATGTATAAGAATGTTCATTAAGAAACACTCAAACAGATTTCAAATAGTAATTTCCAAGTACATATCATAATATATTGCTTCTCTCAGTCTAATTCCTAACCAGAAAAAACAAATTCAGATATTTTCAAAAATAACTAAAATAAACTTCTATTACCCTACTAATTGTATAAACTTCTTACGGGATTTTAACAAGCCTATTATCTTCCCGAAGACCTTTTATAAATTTAGCTGATCTGAAAAGATTCCTCTTTCTCAATGGGGGCACATACACTTTGTAAATAGATCAAAACTAATAGCCCTTACATTTTAACTCCAATGAATTTTCCCTTGAGAAATGTTCTTTAATTGGTGCACTATTCTGGTTTAAAGTCTGTATGTACATCTACCTCGACTCCATCCAAGGGGTTTTTAAGATATTGATAACCACAAATAGTTCAGAATTCTCATATTACATGGCACATGTATTAAAAGAACTAACGCATAACTGAAAGAACCAAATGTAAAGCAACTCCTAGTTGTCATGTTGCAGAGTTTAAACTTTTGTACAAGGCACAGAAAAAGTAAATATAATTATAGTTAATTCCTTTGTAAAATACTCTTCCTATCCTCTGTCTCTCAAAATACATGCAAAACCATTACATTCGTATTATCATATGATAACTTCTGAAAAACAGGGTATATAAAGGCTTTTATGTTTCAGTTCTACTAAGGAATCAGCTAGAATAGAAAGAAATGCATTATTAATGTAAGTAGAAAATTTCTAAACAAATAAAAGAGAATAAAAGGAGTATTAGAGCAAAGAGAAAGGACACAAACATTTTATCCTGCCAGAAGTAATCTTCTATATATTACTATAAAAGCATTATCAAAAATAATAACCTTCTTAGCACATTAGAAAATATGAAAACCATTTGCAAAGAAAAATCACCACAAAAACAGCTTTAGCTATTATTAATTAAACATACCACACTACCTGAATATTAGTACTATTAATAGCTACTCCTCATAATTTAAAACTGGTTTATTAAGTTCACATTAAACTGAATTAAGAAAAAAATAAATTGTGTAGATTTTACAACTGGTACAGAAAGAACAAAAACATACCCTGGGGAAAAAAATAATAAACCTAAGCCCTTTGCAGTTATACAAGTAGTGCTAAATATATAACAGTGTGCATTGAAACTTCTCACTCCAGAAGAAATCTCTGAGATTTCAAGGCCATGGAATGTGCTTAAAAAATCACAGCTTGTTCTTGAAAAAGAATATTTGGGGTGAGAAGCGTTGTTCTTTGGTTGGTTTTCATAAAAGGGGGTCTGAAATAGTTTAAAACATTTGTTCCCACTATCTCCAATTGTACAAACAAGGATTAAACTTTACACCTATGGTGATGCAATAACACCTTTGTTAAAGCCCACCAACACCTGACACTATATCACCATATTTTTCATTGCAAACTTGTGTTCTCAGCTTCAGTTCTTTGAGTTGAAGTCTATCTTATCATGCTTTTCATTTATATTTGGTCAATTTTATTTAAAATAAAAATAATAATAATTTAAAATTATTAGCTAGACTTATTGACACATTTCCAGGAATGATGCTATGGACAGGTACCTATTTTATTTTTTTTTTCCTGGCAATTATTTAATTTTCATCTTTAATAAACTCATATTTTGATTGCAGATATAAGATTCAATACTTGGTTATATACAGACATCTTCATGCTAGCAAGATACTTTTGGGTTCTTTGTCAGTTTTGACAAATATATAAACCCTCCAAAAACGTCCGTGAGGACAGACATCAGAAGGTACAGAAGTGATTTCATATCATGATTACTCTTAATTATCTGTGATTGGCTATTAAAAGAGGTGTTCAGTTTTTATCCAATAGAAATTCTCTTATGCTGGCTCCAGCCATCTCCTAACTGCATGTGATCTGTGGATGTTATCAACCCTGTGATCAAAAGCAGAATTAATCTTTCTGGAGATTTTGTTTGGTAGGTTCATTTTTTTTTTGTCTCTTGAGAGAATCTTTGAAGATTAATATTCTACCACAAGAGGTACAACTCAGAACAGGTATTAGGGTGTGGGGATCTGGATTTAGAAAAATTATCTGTTTCTCTAGCAGCCTGCGGTTAAATCAGACTGACTGAGATATGAAATTACAATGTATATGAGACTCCAGGCAAAGTAAAGCTGACTACTTGCCAAGCCATTAGCCAACAGAGAAGTCCTTTAGCAACTTCTGTTAGCATCAAGTGTTTTAATATCATCAGGATCAAACTGCCTGTTCACAAGAGTACTCAAAAGTCACAGGCTGAGGAGACCTTTTTCTTGACGTTACTTTTAAACATATAGTCACATGTCAGTAAAATTCCATACAGTAGGATGTATGAACACCACAATGCAAATATTCAAAGCAGCTCGAGAAATAAACAGTGGAATTCAGAAATAAAGACTGTGAATACTTTTTGTGCTTCTAAATGCTGCCATGACATGATATTTTAACACCATCTTCTAGGAAATACAGCTTGTCAGACAATTCCATTTTGCATTTTCTTTTCCTTATGCAAGGGATGTAATTTACAAAGGTAGCTTGCTAAACATAATAGCTTCTTCTAAGTATTTTTAATTGCATACCCAACATAATTAGGAAACAATACTATACAGTATCAATAAGGCATATGCTGTATGAATAATAATGTCGGTAATTGCGAAAACTGAAAAAATAGATGTCAATAAGGAATCATTAGTGGCTGAAGCAATTCAGTGTGATTTTGAAAGCCTGAGGTCTCATCCCAATTCTTTTCAATAACTTTAAAATAAATATAAAAATAAAATTAGCAGATGGTATACAATGTTGAGGTGAATAATCACGAGAAGAAGGACAGGGCAGCATATGGAATGAAAGTGTGCACACGGTTAGATGTTTTCAGAAAAAGGATTTGTATTTTCATGGAGCCAAAGGTAAGGTCATTCGTCTGAAAAAAATAACCTAGACCATACCTAAATGAGGATGAATGGAACCTGGAAAGCATTTTATCTGAAAAAGAGGCAGGATTTGCTGCGGATAAGGAAGCCTCATAAATTCCAGGATATTTCCATAGCGTAACCAAGCAGCATCTTTTTTTTTTTTTAAATGTAAAAAGGTAACCAGTGGCAGAAAGGCAGTGGTGGGACCGATACAGAAACATAACATTCAGTTTTTACTTGCACATATTAAAATTTAACGTTGAGGAATGAGAAGGGAATGTTTCAAGTTAGAAAGGATCCATAAAAATAATCAGAAGTCTGCTGAAGACACTTCACATTAAGAGAGCTGAGAAAAATCAATCTTTATAGGTTTTGGGGGGTTTGGTTTTTGGTGTTTTGCTTTGTTTTTAAAGGGACGCTAAGAATTGACCATATCACATTTCATCGGTACTTGGGGGTGTATAGGGAGTGGAAATCAATATGGATGCTTCAATTTGACAAACAAAAGCTAACAGGACAGGAAAAAATGAATAATACCTCTGAAACCAAAGGAGATAAGCTACAGGAACAATCAACCTTTAATCCTGAGACTCTTATGTTTTTTTGGATGTTTTCAAACTAAGGTTGCATACTTCCTTGTAGACCTTTTTCAGCCAAAAGCAAGACATTGTGTGTGTGTTTGTTTGTTTTTAAATTAAACGCGTAAAACAAATATAATAAGATTCCATGTCTATGATACAGAAATTAGATCAGATTAGATGAAGGTGTATCACAGATGATCTAACCATGTGCCTTAAGTTTTAAATTCTATTAATCTCTGTCCCTGGAGAATGGAGTAGTAAATTGAATGAAACTGATTCTTGAGCCACGTCTTTAAACCCAGCCCGTCAACTCCTTGGTTTAACTGAACAGACTAATTTTTCAGGGAGTCAGGATAGAAACAGGCAAAATTTTTAGTGAGTCACATGCTAGAAACAAAACTCTTACTATAAAGGTTAAATCCTGATTAAGATGATCTGCACAATTTTAAGGTTGTGCCATACTAGTCATACACGGAATTATTTAATTTCAGACTTCTGAGTTGAAAATTCATATCAGAGAATGTTCATAAATATTTATGCTCAGAAATTCTACCTTACATTTCCATAGAGACAGTGAAATAATTACTTTCCATATCATAAGCAGGTAAAAGGTAAGACATCCAGCAAAACTGCTGCTCTGTTTATGGCTCATTGTGAAACCCCATAAATACTGAAAATTTAGAAATGTCTAAATTTTCAAATTAAATATGGATTTTCTGAACTATGAACCTTATCCTTAAGACCTGAATGTTCTTTGAAACATGGAGAAGAGATTTGTATTATTTGGATAGTAGGGTATTTTTTAAAGATATAGGACACAATTATTTATTTCCCATGGAGCAGCATACTCTTATCTAAGTCCAAAACCTACCAGGAATTAGTGCTACTCCAAAATTTAGGAGACTGGGAAAAGTAAATTGATTAAAAATGACAAACTACATGTCAGGCTATATTGTTTCATTCATTTCAATTGGATTTCTGACAGCCACAATGAAAAGTCTGCAGATGTTATGAAACTAGATCACAAATGACACACTATTTCCTTTATTAGTCCACCGTACCAAAAATTTTGTCGGTCAGTGTATTTTTGCATGACTATGATTGATGGTCTCTATGTACTTCCCCAAAGAAAATGCTACAACTACAAACAAAAAACTTCCTTTGCTGTAAATATGGTGGGCTTCAGTTAATGTGTGTTCATGTTTCCTAAAAGCAAGTATCTCAACACAATAGTATCAGTCAGTGCTTGATATAGAGTACATCAAACCCTAAGCACCATGGAAACTGCACTCCAAATTAATTCTGACTGCACAATGTTCAATTACCTTGTTCCACCATCTTCCACAGTAGTATAACTGTGTGGAAATTAAAAGAACTAATCATTAATGAAATGAAATTAATAATAAAGGTTGGTAAATTTTTCCTTGCTTTAACTTCCCTTAGCCCAGTTAAATTGGTATTGTTCTTACAGTTTACTAACATGTTCTGTAGGGCAGCAACACCATCCTTTATTTGTTGTCTGTAGCATAGAGTTACCTTTGGGAATTTGAGGTAGACTAGATAAAGATATGGGACTTCTGCATCACAGAACGGGTCATGACACAGAGATCCCTGAACAAACTGAGACCTGAACTGGTAAACCCATACAGAGTGGCAGAAAAAGGCATGGACTCAAAGGTATTATCTCAATACTGTCCTATACTAATTGAGTTACGCTGCTTAGATACAAAGTTTCTCTCTGCAAACTAATGAGAGTCATGCTTCCCTGCCTTTCCACTTCCACACTTAGCAGGGGGAAGACCTAACCTGACTCAGAAGATATAAACATCCTTAGATGCCTGCAAGTATAATGCTGAACTTGTAGGTGTCTAGCCCATCGTGTAAGACTGGAATAGGTATTAGGACATACATGGCACTGGTAAAATTCTGCACCTGGAACTACCAGCACCCTGAGCCTGTGGCTTTGGAGCTAACCAACAGAAAACAATGTTGACATGAGAACAGACAAAATCCTGCACCACATTTTGCGTCCACTTCCAGTTAGCACCAGCTCTTGTGCTTATCCAGGAAATAAAGTTGGGTCCAGCCTCCTTCATAGCCTGTTGCTGTGCTTCAAATAACATTGTTTCGTAGGACAGAATTTAAGAATCATTGAGCTGGTGAGAAGTAACTGAAGAAGTATAACTGCTTGGCCTAACCTCAAGGTCATTGGCTAAAGAAAGCGAGATCCTGGGTAATCCCAGCTTCAGAAACCCTTTCTTCTATTTTTAGTATTAGCCAATCACTGGACTGTGCCCACACAATCTGTTGTCTAAGGTCCTCTTGTTTAAAAACATTTCTTCTTGGATTTTAGGCATGGGCTTTGTTCCCAGCCAGCAACCGAGAAATTCATAGCTGCAAGATCATCTAGCAGCTAGATTTTGCAATGCTTACACACCTCTGCAGACCCTAAATGTTCCATTTGCACTGAAGAAAAGACTTCAAGCTGTCTATCCAGGCATATGAAATATTCACGTCGTAAATATATATACAAGAGTATTAACCTAGTACCTAGATACAGGGTAGAATAAATCTCATTTTAAAAGCTATTCATAGCACTTTTTTTTCCTTACATGCCACTCCAGTAGTTAAATAACTGAATTATAATCCAGCAGAGTAATTGAATTATCTGTTACGCAAGAATTAATGGGAAGTGCTTCTACTTGATAAAAGCAAAGGCGGTAAACACAGATCAAGGTGTTAGGGTTTAGTACTATGACCACAGTGTTCACAAGCTACATCTCACTACTAATAGAAAGTTCTCTTTTCATTTCCCTCAATATTAAAGTTTCACATAGAAGCCTTATTTTTTAAAATCTAGAATGGAATATAGTGCATATTCTGTTTTTCTTAGATTAGTGATAGTAAAAATAGATAATACAACCTAAATAATAAGGTGGGTATTTCCAATTAATAGGCAGAAAACAAACAGCAGTATCAATATACAGGCAAAATACACTTACGCCTATGCCACATGTATGAAAGACCAAAGATGGTTAAAAATTCAAAAAGAGGTATGCTTATTAGCCTTTCTCTCAGTGCCAAGTCCTCCAAATATCACGGTAACACAACTGATAAGAAGCAAAATCAAAAGGAAAAAAGGAACAAATTTAAAGGCAAGGGATCCACTAATTATTTTGATCAGAGTTTGAGAAACCAATGCTGACAGAAAATATGCAGTTTACATCAGTTCTAGCTGGGCAAACAAGCATCACAAATTATCAGCTAGTAATAGTGCAACAGTACTACCATTAATACAGAAGTAAAACAGAAGGGTATTTTTGTTTTGTTTTGGTTTTTTTTCAGATTTCAGTGACACAACATACGGAACACAGTTTGGGAATCTTAATCTTTGAAGGAAAAGATGGATCTATAATTAATGCCAAGTTGTCAGACAAAAAAAGGAAACACATCTTTTCTTAATTCCCAAACAAGCAAGACTTTGTTATCAAAATAATAACTGACAGTGACTGAAAGAAATCTTAGAAAAAGAACATAAAAAATAAACACTGAGAGGAAACTAATTAAAATGTTATCTTACCTATGCATTTAGCAGCACCTCATGCTGTATTAAACAGACCAATTAAATGTATAATTCCTTCAGATTACATTTTTTAAGATAATATATCATAACCAATCTACTTACAGATACAGCCCTACCCATCTATAGAGGGTGTATTCTTCTAAGGTTTGGCATACTCCTGAGATTTACAGATAAGTACATGTACCTGCACATAGCCATAAAGACAATAGTACTTCATTTCCTCCTTAAAATTTGTTCCTTTTTTAGTACATTTTACATTAGAACTTTTGAATTGATGCTTTATGTAAAAATGCCATATATACATACACACACTCACACGCCAACCTTGTGGGATATGTATCCACGCATGGATAGGTAACACTATTCAGAGGTTCATTACACTTTATTAGAAATCTGTATTTCTGATGTCACCTGTAATTGAGCATATTAAACTGATATGTGGAAATGGCTTATTTAATTATAGTAGTTCCTATAACTTGCACTTATCATTCCTTGAAACAATGCTGAACTTAGTATAGTTTCCTCAGAGTGGTTCATTTGGCTGTTTCATAACTGTTTTTCTTTGGTCTCGCTAATGGAATTAAATGACACTGAGAAAACATCAAAATAAAACACAGAAGTAAGGATGTGATCTTACAAAAATGTAACATATTTTCATTTGTCATATGTTAACCTGGTGGCAAATAACAGAAATACATCCAGGTATTGGAAACTACAGACATTAGTTCATAAATAAGGGTGCTAAATTCTTTGACTCCAGAAAATAGATAATTAAAAAGTGAGAAAGGAAGAGCAAAAATTATTATCTTTAATTCAACTTGCTTTCAGACTATGCCACACCTCTCTTTTCTGTAAAATATTGCTTTCTTAACTCACTAGTATCAGAAATAAATAGAAGTAGCTCTAAGTCTGATTAAGTATAGATTATTTCACTTTCACACACAGAAGGAACTTGAATTCCACTGTTGATCAAGATGAATTATTCTTAGAGCATATACATCTTTCACTGATAGTAACCAGAAAATGCTTACTGTTTATAAAATGTCAATTCCACCATACAGGAGTAACTGCATGTAAAACACATTTTATTCCCATGTCTCCCCATAACACTTCAGAGGTTTTTCTCTTCTATACAGCAAGAACAATATAGAATAATTGAGTAGTCTACAGTGATAGAAATACTGACATTTTATAACTTGGCATTAAATTCCAGTTCAGTTTCACATAATATAAAAAACAACAGATAGAAAAGCTGGTCTGTTAACAACTGAAGATTCAGAAGAATCAATTATCTTCCTTTATCCAGGATTCATTTAAATTCTTCTAAAGTGCTTTAAAACCGAAACAAAACTACCCCTTCAAGGAACCACCCCACTTTACCAGAAACTTTGCAGATATGTTGCATTTATGTTAGACCAGAGGTGATGATGAAAACTCTGCCTATTTCATGGCCCACCCTTTTGGAAGGGTAGATACTCTTTCTGATTAGTACCTATATCTCAAATCAGAGCTGTCTAAAATCTTAACTTCATCAGTAAGTCCTCTCAAAGATCAAACCCCATCTGAGTGGCCAATATAGGACTTGGAAACTAGAACATTAAATGAGTTTGGCTCAGCACTGAAAGCAGTCAAGACAGAGAAGAATTCATATGGAGAAAAAAAAAAAAAAGCTCACTTAGCCTGCATGAAGCTACATAATCCCACTGCTTTTCTACCTTCATTGCAGACTACCTTGTCTGACATTTACACTATGTAACTAAGTTATAATTACTTTCTAACTGTAACTCTGTATTAGACTACAAAGCCATGAAAAAAATTATACGCAGATGCCAGAATTCTTCAAATAAAATAAAAAATAATAGCCTGCCAATTTTTAATTTATTGTTCTAACACTTGAATTTTTTTTTTAATTTTCTCACTACTTGAAATAGCTTTTTTAATAAAAAGCTCTATCTTTGCTTTTTCTGGACAGGATTTTTCATTTCTCTTGTATCAAGATGCAACTGCAAGAACCTCATAATTTCTGATCCAAAATACCTCAATAAAAATTGGAGTTCTGCTGTCACCATTTCCAGTCTCCAACTGATTCCTTTCAGTTTTACATTAGGTAGCACAACTAGATGGACACCTATGAGATAACAAAATGCAATCCAAGAACCTGATTCCACTCATTGCTCAACAAGATTGAGGAAATGCAAACTTTAAGATGCCCTAAAAACTGAAGTTCAATATTCACGAGAACATAAATTAACCTCAGGACTCCTTGTTTTCCACAAAAAGTATGTTATTTTTCTTATTCCCTTAATATTATTACATGTAAAACGCAGACAGGCACTATTATGTATGACAACTCTGCAGATTTCAAAATTTTGGCTGTTTTGTGAGCACAGCTGAGAAAAATTCTCCTAATCCTGAGAGCATTTTCACAAGTATAATAACATCACTCGTTCAGCTCTGGGGAAGTTCAAAGACTTTTCTAACATTCCTCCACCACCATCAGCCCTTCTCCCCCAGTAATCACATCCTCAAGAAAGTTAATGCACTCTCTCAGTGGCAGGGAGCTTTCTCACATTATGAATCAATACCTTCTAGATAGTGTATTCAAGACAAGTTCTTTTTGTTTCTTTTCTCTTACTATTGCAATTCCAATTTTTAGAAATACTGATAGCTGTCATACACTAAGGGCAGAAAAAAGAAAGAGTCAAAATCCCACCTTACAAAACTATCTTGATTTATAAGCTTTCATATTGAACAAGAACAAAAAAAATCATTAGGCTAAACCACAGGAGGATGAAAAAAAAACGTGTCAAGTTTTCAATGATCATAGATAATGCTCATAAACCCAGTGCATTTAATTTGAAGATATTGCTCTGAGTTCTTTTAATTTGTTTTCTTATTTTAAGTCTTCAGAGAGAACTGGGTCACATACTTGCTTTGTTTTCAGTAAATATGCAGGCTAAAATCTTCCTCCAACAGACGAAGGCAAAGATTTACAAGTAGTGAGATGATACAGGAGCAGTGTTCTTAACTGCAAAGCTGCACACCATTCTATGTTTCACAAAGGTGATCAGTGTTTCCTTTTGTCATATGAGAGACAAAGGCTCTTGGCTGAAGCTTCTGTTATCAAGAAAGCTTCACCAGAAACAGGTACAGCTTCTCTGCGTTTTTTCTTCTCTGTTCAGGCTTAATAAAGAACCATTTCTGAGGGCAACAGGTTGGCTCATTGCGTCGCTTATCAAAAGATACAATCACCAACCACACAGCACTAACATTGGACTTATTCTACATTATTCTTTAAATTTAATAATCTGATGTTTCTGCGATGTATTTTAGCAAAAAGACAAAGCACCAAGTTTGGGGTTTAAGGCTGTTTGACCTGTTTCCATACTTGTGAAAAAACACTACTTTACAGTTGCTATCATAACTTCATTTTTATAGAAAAAGGTATGTGGGAAAAATATGTACAGGAAGTTTGAAAATACCATCATGAAAGAAGATAAATAAAGACCAAAAAAAACCCAAGAAAACAACTACGACACCACCACAACCACAAAACCACACCACTGTGTTTGACACAGAGAAACAAAGGAAAGGGGAAAAGTTCACATGTAGCAACTGAATAGAGAAGAGTTGTTTCTTTATACAACCTGGAAACTCCGCAAAATATTCTTGATACTGACTTTCAGCACTAATACTTTAATCCTGATCCTCTAATGAAAAGAGCATGATACACTGTAATTAGATAATGGATTAGCAGTGGTGAAAGTGTTCAGCTGTTTTCCAGTAGTTATGTGTGGGTTATAACAACAAAGTCACGCTATTTTCAAATGGTAAAATACAGAAGGATTTCAAATTCCGTTTCTTTAGGCTGTCAGCCAATACGCTAATCACTAGCATGTTGTTTCAAGTGTTAGTGATACATATCTATAAGCATTCAATATAATTTGCATATTCATAGCTGTGACTGCTATGTATGTTATGTATTCATATAGTATATTAATATAAAAATTATTGTTTTTCAAATATATACGGACACCAAATTCCCTTGAAAGTTGAAGTTCTTAAAGAGTCTAAAACACAGCAAGAAAATCTAATCTTACGAAGTACAGATTTTCTTTTTTTTTAAACAGGTAATTTATTACTATTTAAAATGATACCTACATTTGCATGCAGCCTCTGGTCCTGGAAAATGCCATTAAACCTTTAGAAGTTAACTGTATGGAAATGATAACTCTAGCCTAACACCTAAGGTATGAAATATTCACTTGTAAAAATGTCTTAACAGTGACACACAACTTACAATGTAGGATAACAATAAACAGTGGCATCTAACCAAGTAACTCACAGTCAAAGCAACCTACAGTGTTCTAACCCCTTAAGGTATATCCCAAAGCATTGTATTCAAGTGTCTGAATAATCACTGAAGAACTGCTGAATAATTCCACTTTTCCAGAATTCCTGAATGAAGTTTTCCACCTTAGAGACTTGCATATATTTTCTAAATTGAAAACATCCTAAGACCTAATATTCCATTTAAGTCCTGACAAAGACAATTGAATAGCTACTGGGCTAATGAAAACAAAATCTAAATCTTACCTGAGATAATTCATTAGTGTCCACAAGTCCATTGTTGTCTGAATCGAAATAAGTAAACATTTGATCTACAAGAAGTTTCTTTAAAGTCATTTTCTCATCAACAGTTTTGCCTTCTGATTGTGCAATGTATCTCCGATTTTGTAGATCCATTAGCATATTTTTCACTTTGGTGTATTCAGTAGGTTTGCATTTATCCCCTGAAAAGAAAATGTGCAACACAAATTATTTTGAATTTGATTTCTTATTAAGAGTTTAAAAGTAAATTTAGAAAAAAAAAAAAAAGGAAAACCAGAAAGTATTAACTTCTAGCAATACCAACAGGGCTGCTTTATAAGGTAATGAAATTGTTCTAAAGTCATTTAGTCCATATCATCTCCTCCATACCAGGTTTTGTCTTCAGATTAAGGTCAACAATTTATTGCACTTCTGGAAACCTTCTGTAGACAAAATATTTTTGTGTATGGAAACTAAAGAAAGTTTTAACAGTTTCAAAGACCATACTTTTATCATTTAGATCGTTCTGGAAGGGTGCACCTGAAGATTTTTTTAAATGTTAACTTTGATAAAAGCATTTTGTATAAACTTTAATAAAGCAAATAATGCAATGTAACATATGCAACAAAACCTGCACATATGATAGAAAATGGTACATTACAAAGAATATATTTCATAATAATATCTGACTTCGGAAAGTAGAAATTACACATGAGTACTCATAAGCCAGCTCTACATTTTCATTTAATGGACATATCAAACTTATTTGAACAAGAGAAGGTGGGACTGCCAGAGGAAGAGAAAGTGTAACTTTGACAAGGTTCTAGTTTATTCTTTTCATTATCAGGTCTTCTATAAATTGAAAATTGCTACAGCAAATGTATTGTGATTACAGTCACTACTTATTCTAAACGAAAGTACTATACAGTGTATGTCTGGTCTTCTTGTATCAGTTGCTGTATATTTAAATTGAACAGAGAAAGTGTTTAGAAGTTTTTGTTTTTATCAAGATAACCTTAGTATTTAAAAAGATCTTTGGTAGGATGAGATATGTAAATTTGGGCCAGAAAAATACAATGTATTTGTTGCAAACATATATTTACAGTTAACTTTAAGTAGTGAATTCAAGGCTAGAGCAATACACTGATTAGCAGAGAAAACTATGTTCATAGAATAGAATCATAGAACAACAGGTTGGAAAAACCTCAAGGATCATCTGATCCAACATTTCTTAGCAAAAGCACAACCTGGACAAGATTTTCCATTCTTCCTTTTAGATGCTACGATTAAGACAAAAGTATTAATGAGGAACAATTATTTACATCACAGAAACCTCTGAGGCAGCTGTTTTGCTTTGCAAGTGGATCCCATTTAAGAAATGTCTAATTTACATGTATGAGACTGGAGTTTATTATTTTGATGTATTTAATGGTATACGCATTATTCTGGGGGCTGCAGTGCTATGTACACCTCAATGACCACTTCATAAGGTAGATTAAGTTAGAATCATAGAATCATTTCAGTTGGAAGAGACCCTCAGGATCATCAAGTCCAACCATAACCTAACCTAACTCTAGCACTAAACCATGTCCCTAAGAACTTCGTATAAATGCTTTTAAACACCTCCAGATAATAGTGACTCCACCACTTCCCTGGGCAGCCTGTTCCAATGCCTGACAACCCTTTCCACGAATATTTTTTTTCCTAATATCCAATCTAAACTTTCCCTGGTGCAAATTGAGGCCCTTTCCTCTTGTCCTATCACTTGCTGCTTGGGAGAGGAGACCAACACCCTCCGTGGTACAACTTCCTTTTAGGTAGTTGTAGACAGCAATAACGTCTCCCCTCAGCCTCCTTTTCTCCAGGCTAAACAGCCTCAGCTCCCTCAACCGCTCCTCATAAGACTTGTGCTCCAGACCCCTCACCCACTTCATCACCCTCCTCTGCACTCTCTCTAGCACTTCAATATCCTTCTTATGAAGAGGGGCCCAAAACTGAACACAGGATTCAAGGTGGGGCCTCATCAGCACCGAGTACAGCGGCATGATCACTCCTCTAGTCCTGCTGGCCACACTATTCCTGATACAAACTAGGATGCTGTTGGCCTTTTTGGCCACCTGGGCACACTGCTGGTTTGTATTCAGCTGTCTGTCAATCAACACTCCCAGATCCCTCTCTGCCAGGCAGATTTCCAGCCACTCTTCCCCAAGCCTGTAGCGCTGCCTGGGGTTGTTATGACTCAAGTGCAGGAGGTGGCACTTGGTCTTGTTAAACCTCATACAACTGGCCTCAGTCCAACGATCCAGCTGGTCCAGATCCCACTGTATGGCCATCCTATTCTCCAACACTCCCACCCAATTTGGTGTCATCTGGAAACTTATTAAGGGTGCACTCAATCCCCTCATCCAGATCATTAATAGAGATTAAATAGAACTAGCCCCAATACTGAGCCCTGGGGAACACCACTCATGATTGGCCACCAAACGGATTTGGCTCCGTTCACCACAACTCTTTGGGCACGGCTCTCTAGCCAGTTCTTTTTCCATTGCAGAGTACAGCCATCCAGGTCATGAGCTACCAGATTCTCCAGGAGAATGCTGTGCCATACAGTGTCAAAGGCCTTACTGAAGTCTAAGTACACAACATCCACAGCCCTTCCCTCATCTACTAGTTGGGTCAACTTGTCATAGAAGGAGATCAGGTTGGTCAAACACCACCTGCCTTTCATAAACCCATGTTGACTGGGCCTGATCATATGGTTCTCTCGTAAATGCCGTGTGATGCTACTCAAGATCATCTGCTCCATGACCTTGCCCAGCGCCAAGGTTAGACTAACAGGTCTGTAGCTCCCCATATTGTCCTCCTGGCCCTTCTTGTAGATGGGTGTCACGTTAGCCAACTTCCAGTCAAATGGGATCTCCCCAGTCGGCCAAGATTGCTGGTAGAGAATGGAAAGTGGCTCAGTGACCACCTCTGTCAGCTCACTCAGCACCCTTGGATGTATCCCATCTGGCCCCATAGACTTGTGGTTTGCTTCACCAAGTGGTGCAGCAAACCTAAATGCTTCTTACTTTCCTAGTGAGACTCAGATCTAGCAAAGAAGGACTCCTGCAATAGAAGTTAAATCCTGGAAGTAGATAAAATATTTCTAAGAATCAAAACCACTCTAGCTTTTTTTTTTTTTTCGTCTAAAAGTCACTGCGTTATATAGCTATCTGAAAATCCCAACTGAAGAAACAGAAACAAACAAAACCAAGCTGTATTTAACTGATAACTTGAGATACACATCTTATTTACATATTTGTCCTTACAGAAGCATGGAGATTGAGGACATTCAATCAGTAAAAGCTGAATTTTACATGACTGCTTTTCAGGGGGCTAATGCACAAATACTCAGTAGGGAAACATGTTTATTCCTTGGCTGTTCTGAAGCTGCTGTGAGCAAACCTTTCCATCCGAATGGATGCAAGCTCCAGGTGGTGGGGAGGAAAGGGAGCACTTAACTTTAACATACTCCAGTTCATTTCGGTGAACTCCAAAAGCCTGGTCCAGGAAAACAAGCATCGTATTTGTCTACCCTAGATAACTTTTCTGGCAGTGGTATCCTCAGAAAGAGACAGTTTGGTTTTACTCTGGTGCAATTTTGGTCTAGCACTGTGTTACCTACACTCCCAGAGGGTGAGGTTGGAAGACAAATCCCAGCTATTTCTTAAATACTATAGTGCTCAGACCGAGTTACCATGTTCAGATTTTATCCCCTCTAAAATGTTTTTGATCAAACAGTTCTAATTCTGCAATTCTAAAACTGCAAAGGAATATTTCTACTTTACAGATAACATAAATAAAGCAGTTTATTTCTTAGTAGTATCTGTTAAATTCTGGATTTATTACAGTATCTTTGATGAGTCACTACAGGTCTGAGTTTAGAGACAAAATGGAAAATGAACAAAAAGGTCCCACTGACAATATTTTTTCTTTGAGACACAGGATAATGCCTCTTGCTCTAATGACTGATCAAAAATTGAATATAGATTCTCACCTCTACGAAGACAATAATGTTAATCTTCACTAGAATATTAAACATTATTTGTTTCCACATACAAATATACATACAAAGTAGTGTAAATTTAGAGAACAAAAAATAAAATTTATGTAGCACATGACCATGAAAAGCACTGTAGTAATTAGCTGCTTTTCCTACTTTTAATTCAAAACAGTTTAAGGAAAAAAGGTTTTACTGGAAGTTCAATCACAGTCCAATAAAGACATTTTAATGCACTTTAGACATTTACTTTAGATCTAGACCTTAAGGAATGACGAACTAATGTATTGTCTTGCAATACCTATTTAGAGATAGAATATAGACAACTTATTTTCTACAGCTTTTCCTTTCTGTACACCTCTCATTGCATTGCAAAAACTTCTGAAGCTAGCATAATGCTCACATAAGAGCACACATATATTACATGTGTGTAAACTATTTTTACATTTTTCCAGAAGGGAAAAAACTTTTGTACCATTCTTTTTAATATAAAACATAAATGCTGTCAAAGTTATCTGAGAGATTGCTATTGCCACAAGTTTAACTACTTCTTCAGGCAAAGTTCCGAAGTTAAGAATAGGCGGCTATTAAATTTTTAGTCACACAAAGCTACCAGAACAGAATACCTTATAATAATTCTGTTGCATTAATGTACATATGGTTTATATTACCTCAACAACAAAATAACATAACTTCCTGAGAATACTTTGCTAAAATCTGTTATATGTGTTCTACACTGTGATACCTTTTTATTTTTGTTTTTCCTGCGATATCCTTTGGAAATATTTCTAACCTGAAATGTAGCTCAAACTTGTCACTATGTTGTATCAATTACTAACAGAAAATATTAAGGTATGCTTACTACTAATGAAAATAGAATTAAGGAAAGACAAGTTTATTTAATTATCTAAAGACTAGCTTTTTACAGATACCTGAAACATTAATCACAATGGCAGTCTGTTGAAAACTATCTGCGAATAAGGCCAATACAGTTCACAAAGAAATTTCATGTCTCTACAACCAGTCCTCACCAGATGATTATTTTACAGTCAACAATGGTGTTAAAGCCTATCATCCTCATAGGGTTGTTTCTACTATCTCTGCAAGATAACAGCTGTTATTTGCTCTCAACGTGTACCTGCTCACTCTACACATTAACTTGACTGAATTTCAATCCCAGCCATGATAATCCGTGGGCTTCTAGTGTGTCTTTTTTATGCTCGCTAGTGCCCAGGCTGATTCTTTTAGTGCTTCACTGACCGGTTTGAAAGCTAGTCAGCATGATAAAAATACTGCTAACACCTTCCAGAAAAATCTCTGCTGGCCACTATTTATGGTTTAAAACAGATGCTATTTTGTTTCCCACTTATCCAAGTACATTAGTCTGGATGATATAAAAGACAGCTTCAGCAGCAGCAGCTTCACACTCCCTGCAGCCACACTACGCCACAGTTATATAATATGGAAAATAGTATTTCCCTATCCCTTTAGCTGAAAAGGATGACAAGGTCACTGCACATGAACACATGGTTTGCATACAAGGCAGAGGAGAACAATACTCAAGCATTTAAGCACATTGGCTGTACACTACAGTATCTTAAAGTGATGTTACCAAAAAAAAAAAAGCATAAATAAATGCTTTGGTTTATTTTGCCCTACAGTTTGGGTTTTTTTGGTACTGTTCATGACAGATCATAATAAGTAATACAAAACCAACCTGAATTATTTTTCCTTCAGACACAGCGTAAAATGTATCAATTTGATAAATCTTGGGAGGACTATAGATGTTCAGGGGTGGGTAGGCACAGTGTACATACTATACACGATGCTTGGTTAGTTACTTTTCCTGTTCCCCTGCCTTATCATACTGATTGAAAATACCAAACTTTAGCATTTGCAATAAAAACTTGGGGATATGGTTAGCTATTATAAATAAAAGAAGTATATAAGTAAAAGTAGCTGTCACATGCAAACACTAGTTAACCTGTTTAAGAAATTGGTGAGGAGAAAGTGTGGGGTGGTTTTGCCTTTGCTTTTTTTTTTTTTTAATTGCAGCAAATAGAAAATAAGGAGAGAAGCAATGTCTGTTACTAATAGTGCATATGCTTACATAAGTGCAAGTAACTTACACTCTTCAAAAAGAGCCTGGATACTGCATAACAATTCTACCCCAAAATCTGCATCCATTTTTTTCTTATTACTGCTTTAGTTTTCATTATGTTTGGTTAAGTAACTTGTTGTAATAGAATTCTTGTATTTTGATCTAACATCCACTTTAAAAATCTTACTATGCATTCTAACAACAGACTTTAGGCTGGTGACAGATGAACCTTCAGTTTACGATCGAAGCTAATTACAGCTGAGGTAAAACAGGTTTACACAGCTATATTACATGAAATCATTTTATACATAATTCAAAGTAGTCTTTACACCAAAGACTCCATAGACTTGAAGGTAAGGACAAACATGATTGATGGATGCAACTGACAGGTAAGGGGCTCACAAAGAAGCATTTCATTAACATTAACAAATCATCCTCTTTTCTCATTGTCATAGCTGCCTTTTACTGTAATATTTGAGGAAATGTGAAGCAGATGTTTAAATTAAAAGAATGAGACTCTGTTTACAGGAGACCTCGCCCATGCTGGAGTAACAGCACAGAGAAAAACACAGAGTTGTTTTATTTGTGTTCTAATTTAGTAAGCATTATTTGTGAAATGACAAACAAATGGTAAATAGGGACTAAGTAAGACCTTTATAGCAAGGAAAAACAATTTACGCTTAACATAATTAAGAAAGACAAACCACGGAGAATATACTGCAATTATTTTACTATCAAAATGACGTACTGAATTCTATATCATTACCTAAATACATGAAAGAGTAACCTACACATTGTGCATAATTTACTACCTTAATTCACTTTTCTAGTATTTTTTTTTTTCATTTGTGAATTAGGCTTCCTACACAAATTGTCAATTTAGTTAATTTCTGAAAAAAATACTATAAAGTTAAAAAAGGAAATCCTGTTTTTTTTGTTTGTTTCATTCATGGAAAGGACTGATTTTATTACACAGCAAGTTTTGTCAAAAAAAAAAAATCCAAACCAAATACCTCTTGCTATGATGTACTTGACAAGTTTTCTGACATCGTCTGTGCAATCCTAGAAGGTGCAGAAATGTAAAAGTGACAAAGCAAACATACTGGAATCAAAGTGCCATTCTCTAGTACCATATATTGTAATTTCTGAAATAGTGATAGTCCTGGTGTTTACTTAATTCAAACTCAAAAGTAGTAGAAAAGCGTAAACACTTGACTATTTCCTTTCATTTAGTGACACACAGTTTTGCAGCTGTATCTCTGTTACCTAGGAAACAGCTGAAAGGTACATTTTGAGTGCTATTGTCCACCTAGGCAGTATTGAATAGATTATATCTTCCCATAATAGAGAAAAAAGTTGTATTTGACAATTTTAGTCTTACTTAATTTGCAAGAGAAAGATATATATCAAAACTAACTAGCTCTTTATGAAAACTTGACAAATGAATATACACATTATTCCTAACACCTGTAGAAAAATATCAAAGCACCAGCTAAGATGATAGTTCAGGAGTAACTCCTTAAATGCTAACGCAGATCTCAGATTTTTGTCTTACATAGTTTGTTTTTTTTTGGTTTTTTTTTGTTTTTTTAAATACTAGCACACATAAAGAAGGAAAGAAAAACCATAAAATTTTTAGAAACGCAATAAAGACAAAACATCTTATTCTTGTTCTCCATTCTTTCACCACTTTTGTGGGGAATACAGGCATTTAAAACTTTCCTTGCCTTAGCATCTCCATTTACGTAGCAGGAGTAACTTCCATGTCAGAGAACCATCGAATTATTACTATTAATGGAGTGTCTATCTCCACAAAAGTCATTAGCTGCTAAGACACAATTGGATTCTTAGATATTTTATGATTTTGAGATGAGTTGTATCTATATAGCACATATGGTTTCCACAAAGTTGTCTTTCCTTCCAAATGAAAATAACTTCAGATATCCCAGGAGTGGCAACTAGTTTTCAAAGAACCATATTGCATATGAAAAGTTTTAAGTACTCAAAAACTCTTCATAAATTGGATTTTTGAATATGGAATAAACCTAAAAAGCAGCAAGCCTACTATTAAACTTTTACCTGCATTTTGAACATATTCAGAATAATCTAAATAAACAAAACAACTCACTGGAACACTACAAGTTACATTCCAAGGAGCAAAAATGAAAAATTAATCCAAAATAACATACATACACAAGCATATAGAAACTCATACAGATATGCAGATACACACTCATGCGCAAATATACACCCCCCATACACAGGAAGAAGCCACTACGGATGTGGTTGGATATCAATTCAATTTCAAACATAGCACAAGACACAACTTGAAGAACTCATCTGTTCAGCTGCTTTTCAAGATCCAGTTTCTATAGATGAAGCATGAAGGCTGTAATCTTACTTGTAGCCCAAACATATAAAGGATCATTTTGAACCACTAAAATTGCTTGGGTTTATCTGAAAGAAACTTCAGGTTTGGATATTTTTTCACAATATCTTATTTTCCAATATCAAACTCTTACTTTCCAAATCTAGAGCTTTACAGTTTTGACCCTTATTCTCCACTCTCCTCACTGAAGCTCTGGAACTGCACTCAGAGAGAAGCAATCTCATTTGTACATATATCTAACTTTTGATCTATGGTCCAGAGGTTGAAGGGGGTATTGTGGAGGCCTTCATACTCAGAAGCAGCATCTTTCAATAAAAATTCCTGGATAAACAGGGATTAACATTAAAAAGTACCTGTTGCAACCTGAGAATTTTTTACTATTTTTAAAAATCTGAGAGTTTACAGCTGCAAATCTTTGCCCTGTGGCTGCTCAGCTTTACTTATACAGAGTATAGGTAAAAATTGAAAAATAAAAAAAAAAGGAAAAAAATTGAAGCTAGCTTTTCAAAGCCTTCATTCCACTTTGTAAATAGGGAATAATGTTGCCCTTTCCTCAAATATTACTGGTCAAAATGCTCTTAAGACCATTTCGATCTCTCAAAACCGCAAATCAGAAGATAGATGTCATGATTTTACTTAATTACACGTATGTGCACAAGTCTGGTGTCTGGTCTTATCTGGAGACATATATAAACACCTTTTCAGTGCTTAAACAATGAATAGTTCAAACAAATTATTCAGATTTCCCTTAAAGATATACCATTTAGGTTAAATAACATTAGAAGCTGAATCAAAACTGCATTAACAAATAGAAAAATAAGTAATAGTACTTCAAATTTTTTTTTTCAGGACTAGTTAGAACAAATGTTACATGGCATGAGAAAGATCAATCCAAAAAGTAAATAGGAAATGAAGAAAAGCTCCAAAATCAGCATTTGGGGCAGTAGTGTGGGGGGCATATCTACTTGTTAATGCAGAATGGTTAACATATCACAGATCTCTTGACAGAAGAAAATAGGTCATATAAACTTTCACCTTCAAGATGACATTTGAAGGCTAAAGCAGGTTGACAATTATGATCAAAACGTCATTTTTCACAGCTGAGGAAACACTGAATATACAGATTGTTTGCACTGCATGTTAGCATCACAAACACAACCAGCAGAGTTAGTGTTTAATTGGCAAATGCAATACTTATCTACAGGTTTGACCCTACCTTCAAAGGAGATTAAAAACCACACCAATTTCAAGCAGTGATACCACTTTTCAAAATTTTTTGACGTCTCACATGATTATCTCAGGGTATTCTACCATAAAAGAGATCAAAACTGGCACATTTAACGAATGTACCCATTTTCAAAAAATATCACAATACTTCAGGTATATTATTGTTCTTTTCCCAACATCTGATTGCCTGTTTCCTGATTTTTTTGTATGCCATTCAAGCTTTCAGATCAGCTTTTCTATCTGTTCCACACATTAAAAAAATAACTTCAATTTCAGAAGTTGAAATTCATATACAACATTAATAACAAAATAATCTGGACTTCCTTGTGCTTCCTAGCTTATTAGAAGAAAAACTGAGAGAAAGATAAAAACAGTGTGCCTTAAAGGCAGGCATTGCTAAAAATCAAGGCTGAGACAGGAGTTTAATGCAGCATTTTATTTTCCCCTCTAGTGGAGTTAATCCAACCATTGCCGTTAGTCTTCCACCCACAGGGCTTAGACAATTTTTGACTTGCAGTATCTAGAGTGATACTACGAAAGCTATAAAAAGCTATAGGTTTACATTTAAAAAAAAAAAAAAGGAGATTAAAAAGTATTACAAATCCAACACGAAAATAAATACTTATGGGATGTAAGATTAGCCATATCTAGATTTCCGCTTTCCCTTCTCGGGAAGCATTTGTCAGAGGGTTCTCTCTAGTAAAATAATCATAATAAAAAAGGTTACTGAAAGAGATGAAAAACGACTTACATTAAGTCACAATCTTCCTTTTCCCAAGTGTTTCCCAGTGATGTGGAGTATTTACGGGTTTATGAAGGTGAGGTCTCAAGACTGGGTTAAGCCTAACTAAAGTTATTTAAAATCATTTAATTAATTCAGAAAAGCCTCAACACCACAGATAAAATTACCTTATAAACCTTCCTAGTATCTTCTTGAAACACCTAGTTTATGCCTACCCTTGTAGTTTTCTTTGGGTGCTATGGTTTCAACATTTTCTCAGGAAGAGTGGGGCAAAAAGGCCATGAACAGTCAAGAGCATCCCAAGATAATCATTAGGAAGAATATGAAGGTATGGTGAAAGGTTCTTCTTCCTCAGTCTCAGCATCTGCTCAGGCTAGTTTTATAAGTTTCTCTATCTGAACCTACTTCTTTTTGGTAACAAGGTTATGTATGAAAATAGACAAATTTTCCCTCAACCTGACTTGAAATGAGACTACTATTTGTTAAGCATAAGTTATCCATATATAGTTTTGAAAGAGCTTAAGGTAAGTGTGTTAGGCAATAGCCATTTGATCACCAGCTGTTTTCTGAAACCAGTAAAATCAGCCCAAGCCAAGGCAAGACCAGGCAAGTCCTGGGACCCTCTGCACTGTCAGGTCAATACAAAGGAGTTTGTGTGTAGAGAGGGGAAAAAAAAAAAAAAAAAAAAAAAATCACATTCTGCAGGGCTGTTCATCTTTGAGGCACGATTACAGTAGAAGCTAAAGCAATTCAGAGAAATTTGAGCTACGGTGGACCAAGGTCAGTACATGTACGTGATGAAACTTGATTTTAGCCAGCCTAAGGAGAGACATAAATAGTACTTCCCAGGTTGAGCATCACAGTTCTGTACTTGTTCTCTGCTTTCTCCATCCTTCCCATAGAAACAAAAGGGAATATACTGGTTTGGAAGTAGAAGAAGGAAAACAAAATTTATAAATTGGAACTCAAGTAAAGGAGCACACAATTTGCCTTTGAATCCACACCACAAGGTAACCTAACCATGCTGGTCTGGCACCAGCATATGCATGTGATCAGCCTAGTAAGTCTCAACAACTTCATATACCACTTCCACGTCAAGTGTTTCTTTACTGTATTTAGTGTAGGCTTCAAATTTTATTTTGAGGTTTAAACAAATTTTGAAAATTGATCAGTTATGGTTGGGAAGATAATGTGAGAAGTATTTTAGTGAAATCAGAAACCTTGCTGAGACCTGTGTACAGCCCCATTTATTTAAATGTTACCAAGGTCATCTACTATACTTTACATTTCTACATGCTTCAGTAATTCACTGTTCCAGAAAGAAAGCAAGCTGATGTGGAAAAAGACAGCTTTGTGCTATGAAGGTAGATACCAGTATCTCCCTTAGCTATGCATGAAGGGCTTCAATATTGTAAACGTGGATACTAGCATTTCGTAAGGACACACCTTATCACAGGTCTTGCCATATTCTTACATAATGGATGAGGTGAAGGTAAAGTACTGTGACAATCATACATGGGTAAGACCCACTGTAGAGGTTTTATATTAAAAACTCTGTACTCTTTTAACAACAATTTGGCATCACACACTTGTGTCTGAATTTTTGCTCATATTGATCTGTGAAGTTAGAGTTGTATAAATCAATGCAAGAGAAAAGCTGGGCCTACATGAGCTCACTTTCACTTACTTTCAGAAATGCAGTGTGTATCTTGCAAAGTTGTGGAATTATACACAGATGTATTTTTACCAGTCATTCCTAAACAAATTTTGGATCATTGTTTCCTTTCATAGACAGTCACAGGAAAGGCTACCTAGAGAGAGTAGATCAATGATTTTATTCCAGTTTCACTACAATAAAATAGATGTTTTAGTCAGAGATTTCTCTATACAACTACAAAGATCCTGCTGACCTAGTAGTTGTTCCAAAAATGTTACTGTCTTTATGTACAGCCTTGTATCTTTATTCCTCATCTGTGGTTTGATTCAGAAAGACAATAAAAAAATCAGACTTCAGCTTTTCACCAATTGCAATGGATTTCATAGCTTTTCTTACAACTGAAGCTTTGCTTCTGTTTAAGTGCTTTGTTCAGCACTTAACCTTCAGCAGAAAATGTTCTTACTCACATAGACTCGGCATGTTTAAAAAGTAGTTTCATTTCTACCCAGTTTCATATTGATTCTGTGATTCTAGATACGATCCTTCATATACTTCAATGAGAAATGTCTACTATCACTAACTTATGCATAAGCAGCACTAGCCACATGTCTTGGACACAGGGCATTCATCATTGTCAACAACTGTGATAAAGATCCTGACAAGAAACATCTGCATCACAAATTTGAATATATCTTAAAAAAAAAAAAAAAGGGAAATGATAATAAAAACCACACACCAAAACCCAACTAATTCTGCGTATTCTATTAGTAACATAATTATCTTTATTTAGGAGATATGCAAACCAAAGCAATCTGAGGGTAACAAGAATCCAATAACATTTCCTACCATTTCAAGATCTGTGATTTTCATGTCATCACTTTCCTTGATTAAAGTAGAATGAAGGGGATTGATTTTTTTCTTTTTTTTAATGTGTCCTATTTCTAAATTCAATTTATTATAATCTTCTTGCTTTCTTCTCTGTGACTGTTGGGTAGTGTTTTGTCACTAATTTAATGCAGCTGCCTTCCAGTCCCAATGATGACTGTCTCCTAACGATAACTCATGACAAGTGTCAGACATACCAAGATGTCTATATAAAGACTACCATATGTGTGTCAATCATTGCTGTTAAGATGCCAAAAGAAAGTTATATGCAGGCCATCTTTTGCCTCTGAACCAAAGAGAATACATTTAAATATGTTATTTCAGCATTTACTTAATTTTGCTGATGGCTTCTGACATCTGTCAGTGTATACACCAAACAGAGCTAACTTTCAAAGTAAGCATGGAATGAAACTATAATGTGAATAGTTTTAATGATTATGTAATCATATTTCTTCCCTGAAACAGAACTTTTTGTTTTGTTTTTTCTTTAAACAGCAAAAGTCTCTTTGACTTATCCTAATTTCTTAAGATAAAAAATAGGTATAAAAAACCCCAGCAAACTATACTCTCACTGAATGGTAAGAGCTGTCCCAAAAGTCCATCTGTGGGTAAAAACACCATATAAGAATTCTTGTCACAGTTTTTAGATGTTAAAAACATATTCCAGCTCAGTATTATTTCATGTCAATAAAAAGTGGAAAGCTTGCATAAATCTATTATTCTCCCAATCTAAACAAAATATTTATTTAATAATATTAAAATATGTTTGTATTGTTTAGTTAATGGCTTTTCTTGGGATTATTTTCAGGATTATTGAGCACAGTGCTAAGAGATTATGGAAGCTTGTCTTTGTAATCCCTAACATTATATATTGCTTCCTGAACATGTATATTTATATTTACTATATTTTATACAAAGAATCTGAAATACGTGGTTTTGTTTATCTATGTAACCGTGACACTGAACACAAGATAACATGTAACACTTTCAAGACAAAGACTTTCAACCTCTTTACTAATACTGGCCACACAGCAATTTTGGGTCCATCTACCCTCTCACAGCAGACTATGTAACTGTGACAAAACTGATCATTTTAATTCCATGCATCTCCTTTTCACAGATAAACGAATGGAAGTTTTGTATTATTTCAGCTTACCAAACCTGCAAAATGGACACAATTCTTATCCATTTACAGAAGAGTTGCAACCATGCCTGCCATTTCTCTTCTTATCTATAAATCTGTTACTACTTAAATCCAATTTTCAGATCTTTACTGATACAAAATGGCTTCACTATCTTTTAGTAGGTTTTGAGAGTTTTGAGAATTTGACATAGTGACAGGATCCAGAGTCAGGTGAAGGGCTGAGATGGAATTCCTCCTTTCAAAGCCTTCATTTTAATGTAAATAGACTTCCAGTCTCTAAAAACAAATACTGTATGAGAAAAGGCAACATTATAGTTTGCCTTTCAGAACATTGCTCTTTAGGGGAATTCTAATCTCAAACCATATTTAAATACTCTGCCCCACCATATATTTCGTGAAGCTTCTACACAGTCCTGAAGCCATATAGGCTCAGCAGGTCTATGGAGAAGAACCCACGTTCTCCCTCCAAGAAGTTTTACCTGGTCAGAGCGCAAACACCATGACAACGTACAGCAAGAGCAGAGAAGCTTCCAGTGACAGAATTATACTAATATCTGCAAACTGAAGAGACCCTTAACTGTACAAGAAAATTGTACATATTTGTTAATGGAAAAAAAGGTGTAAATGTTTAATAATAGCATTTAATACATCTGATAAATCTCTAAAATAATAGATTATGAAAAAGAAGGGACAATTTTTCCTCAAAACTATGGAAGCAATCATTATATTCAAATGCTTCCTTAACATAATGGAAAAACTAACCTCTAAAATACTTTATCATCAGATACAATATACTGTTTTAGAGCAAAATCAGTTCCAGTTTCAAATGTAATATTACAGTTACCTGTGTTAACAAAGAACAGTAGCAGATGTGCTGGCTAACAGAACTACAACAGCAGGACAGTAATGTGAGATGAGAAGTCTGGACAGCATAGAAATTCCAAGCACAAATTTATTGTGAAAACATGTTTGTTTGAATTTTCAGACTGCTAAACAACAGAAACAAATGTCGAAAAAGTTCAAAAATAAGAGTAGATACATTAAACAAGAACTGCCATTACAAAGTCACTATGTGATATTGCTGTTACCATTACAGAGAAACTATGATGTTGGGAAATTATGTCAGAAACAGAGCATGTATAAAAACATGTATACTTATGGGCACTAAAAATAATAAATCAACAGCTAAGTTCATTTGTAAATAACATATCAGATAAGTACTTGTTCAAAATATTTAATACTTTGAAAAGTGACAATTATGCAGTTAAGAACGGAAAAATATGGATAAGACTGTTTAAGATAACTACATTCATAGCAGAACAATGCCAGCTGCTATTATGTTTTTGTTTCAGGAAAACAAGAATACAGTGGCAACACTATAACAAAGTATAACATGAACAGTTGTATAGAAATAATTGTAGTTATAGTTACAAACAACAATTATTCTTGGTTCTTATTTTTGTGCAAAAGAGCAATTAACTCCAGAAGTTCAAACAAACTTTATATAGATTTTATCTTGGCTGCTGCCTGAAACAGCAGGCACAGATTTGATCTAGATAATATTGCTTCCATTTTAGTGTCTTATACTAAACAACACTATGATAAAGAAATTAATACTTGGATAAAAATACTTCCTTTTCATATATGAGAGAAATACACAGATACAGTTGTACTACTGCTGTCAGATCACTTATTAATAGTAGATTGGGTCAACCTTTATTCTATTTTTGCAAACCCATTCTAATTCAAAATTAAAATATAAGGAATTCACAGAAAACTCAGATACTATCTAAAAACATACTTCATATGCAGTGAAAAATGGTGACAAAAAATCTCTGGTGATTCAGTATGACTGAATTCTTCATACTAGCACAAGACTTATTTGGGGTTAATTTCCTCTCTAATTAGACACCCAAAGTGTATTTTCAGAATTCCCAGAATTCCCAGAATTCAAACAATGAAAACCATGTATTAATTACTACTAGTCTTGAAGTCTTATAATTCAAGTACCCATAAGCAGACAAAACTGATTTTAAAGACTGAACTCTTTAGAAAAATAACTATACTGGGGGGAAAAAAAAAGTACTGTGACATATACCCCACTGTGTGAAGAGACGACACTCCTATTCTTATGATTTTTAAGTCTGAGCAGGTTTAACCTAAATTTGCCTCTAGACCTTGACTAAAAAGGGAAGAACAGGAAAAAACAAACAAACAAACAAAAGCTGGAAAAGAGCTTCATATTACCCCACATCCAAGATCATTTTCAGGTTAGGTTGTTTTCATAGCTTTCCACCACTGATAGGCAACCAGAACTTCATCTGTTATCAAACTCAGAGGTCTTGCAATAAATGGGCCAAAATATCAGTGTATAAATCAGAACACGTTCCTTTGTGCGTACACTGTATATAATATATCACTAGATTGGACTAAATAGGAAAAGAATGGGAAGTGAGTACGTGACAGTTCTCTAATAACTCCCTTTTTGTTAAATTAAGGTTTTTTTAAAACTCCAAGGAACTGTCACCACATCAATTCAAAACTTTAGTGACTCCAAGCAATGCCCTGACCACTTCAAATTAACCTGAGTCCTTCCTGTGGATAAGGATACTTGTTTAAGGCTGTCAAGGATAGTTAATTCAGCAAGGGTACACCGCTGTGTGAGAGTAAACAAAATCAGCAAGAAACCATGATGCATGTCTCCAAGAAACGGATGTTCTAGTTACATTTGTAGGTCAGCTAAAATGTGTTATAAACCTTCAAGGCAGTTGAATCCTTTCTGACTTGTAAGAGGTTTCAATGAAATCTGTTTTTCTTCAGAAATCCACCAAGACAAATGGTCAAGAATTTTGGGACTGCATTTGGGATCTAATGCTTGGTACATGGCCAGCTTCTTAGAGTCACAAGTCCTCCTGAAAAAAGTATCAGTAATATGAGAAGACATACTACTGAAGGTGGAAACTGGTTACTAAATATAAACCTATTACCTAGGCCAAACAGTGCCCACATTTATTCCAAATAAGTGTGGATATGAAGAGGCTTCTTCTGGAAGGCCCTTTCAACTTTAAGAATAACCTAAATCATGAGGAGGGAGATCTAATGAAGTCACTTATGTCAAAGTACTTGTTCACTTTATTCAACTTTTCATTTAACTTCTCAGGTTAAACGTATAAAGTCTGCAGTACTCTTTTAATCCACTTGAAGAATGCTTTAAATTCATTTGGACATGGTATGTATCACCCTCCAACTCTAACCTGTTCTAAGTAATAGAGAAATGATCTCATGAAGAAGAGGACACTTGGGCTTAATGGCCTTAATTCTCATGTTAAGTAAATTAGTGTGTGCCAGATAAGTGAATTACAGTCTATTCTCAGAGTGTGTACTCTTGATGATAAAGCTGATCTGACCTTAAAGAAGGTGGATACAGCCTTCCTGGATCTGAACCAGTGCCCAGGCTTCAGAGATATCCCTGAGGTATCCTGGCAGACTCGGTCTCAGATACTGAACAGGTGCCAGAGGGCACCAAGAACTTGAATAAATGGAACTGGAAAAGAAAAACTGTTTCAGAAAAGATTTAACTGTGAAAGGCCTGACACTAAACTGTACTTAGGAAAGTGAGATCACTTCACCAAGTCATGTTCCTTAGCAAAGCAGATCATGGCACAGGCACTGACATTTCTGCTGCTACAGGTATATCTTACCCATTTGTTGGCTCAGATAAACCCTTTTTGTTTTCACAGTGGAAGCTTCTGATTTACAAGCCATGATCTCAGGTGCATTTCAGGTGCTGAGAGCAGCCATTCTGACTATAAACTGAAAAATCAATCTGTGTCCTAACTGGGCATGATCTTCTAGGCTCCCAAATTCTGACAGTTAAGTAGAATAAATTTACAAGTTCACATGTGCCAGGTGTGTTGTGTGTTATGAACAATAGTTGAAGCAGTTCCAGAGCTGTGAAGGTCACAGGCAGATTAACAAATTTGTTATTCCGTTTTTTCCCCAGGGCAAAGAGAAATCTAAGATTTAACAAACAAACAAAAAAACCCACACAAAACCACAACAAAACAAACACAAAATGACACACACAAAAAAACAACAGCAACCACAAAACAAAAAATACCACACACAAAAAAGCCCCAACAGTAAGAACAAAGATTTTTAAAGTAAGTAGTTCCGATTAAAAATATATGTGTCTATATATACATATATTTATTTTTTTTTTTACATTGATATTTTCAATCAGGCTAGGAAGACAGAATGTGGGGGGACACTGAATTTTATCCATGCATGAGCACAAAACACCCCTAACAGATACTTCTGAAGCCAAAACACTTGCCAGCAACAAATATTTCTGGCATCCAGCATTGCCACATATATGTGGACTGGTCTTAAAAATAAGTATATGCCGCAATTAATGCTGAACAAACACTATCACTGATTTGCTACAAAGCTTCTTACAAATGGTCAAATATAGGAAACTAGACTCAAATCTGAGCATTAACTTTATGGTATATACCTCAGCAAGAGTTGAGGAACACTCTGAAATTATTCTGAGCATACAATTTTCCAATTTAACACTCACAAGTAGGTATATATTTAGACAGTTCTTTGAGTCTTCTTTTATCTCTTATCATCAACACTTGTTGCCACGGTCTGACCTTCTGGAACAGAGTCTGCAGTCGGTGTTTCCCCTCAAAACTAGTTCTCATCACACAATACTGATGGTGACTTTTTTTGCCAAAGGTAGTCCTCCAAGCAGAATTTCACCAGGCACCATGTAATATTTCTTGGTGTGTATTAGGATATTGTCATATATAAAGAAAAATATTTTGTCAGAACAGAACTCGTTGTTTATATAGTAGCTTTCAAAACAGATGTGGTTTCTGTTACTGTCCTTTCGTCATCTGACACTAAAATCATGTCCAAACTATGTAATTATTATTTGTTCAAGGCTGAAAGTCATGCTCTAGCAAATATAAATGTTATATTTTCAGAAGAACTTATATCCTAAAGGCAAATTCACACAATATGATCACACATCTCTTCCCCTTACCCCACTCTATTTCTCTACCACTATATTTTCCTTGAGAGTTTCTGACTTGTCATGGAAGTTGTTTTACTCACTACAGTAGAATTAATCATGTTAAAAGCAAAAAAGACCTTGCATTAGCACTGATTGCTGGACTACCATTGTATTTCGTTCCTCAATTACTCAGTGAATTAATATGGAAAGATTCTCTCTGCAACACACACTGAACATTTCCACAGATTACTGCAATTGTTCTAGATTATCATCCCTCCCCACCCCTAAAGCAAAGAGTGATATAAGTCTTGATGTGCTTTCCCTGTGGACATAACATTTCTATCAAACAGATGGGTGGATTTCCTCAATCTTTCTAATAAGAATTAATGGAAATTAAAAAAGGATTTATTGACTGATGGCAGATGGCTGAAGGCTTTTGCAGAGGTATGACTCATGTAAATCACGACAAAACCAAATTCAACCTCTTGCTGTGGGCAAAAGGTTAGTTCTGCATTAAACTGGGAGCATTCTGCTCTGATGCTAAAAGGAAGTTAAGACTTCCTTTTTTGTCAGACATGACCACACTAAGATATCAATGGTCCTTTGATCATTATACATAGTGCAGGCCTACTTTGCCTTCTTGGGAAGAAGCCTGTAGAAACACTTGTGAAAAAACACATTATGCTCAGATTTAAACTAGCTGCTGCCTGTGTATGTACTTCAAATTGTCTCCTGCAGTCCTAGCTCCTCACAAGCAATAGGCTCCTCCATGTCTACTAACAGCTTCCATGAGCAAAGCAAAGGTGAAAACAACTAGAAGGAAGCGCACACATTAGAGCTTTTTGTTGCAGTGTTACCCCACCTCCCACAGAGCCACCGCCTCCCTTTATCACAACTGAGTTTGGATACCAGTAGATCAACAGAATTCTCTGCCAAAGGTACATATCGCTGCTCCTGAAGCTTCAGTGCCATCAGCAACTGCAAAGCTGTGCAAAACCATCCAGCAGCAAGCCACCTGTTGGGCAACACCATCCACACAAATGGCAGAGTCCTGCAGTAAAGTGTTCACCAGCCTGGTAAGCACCTGGAGCTCTTTCACAGTCCTATATTCCTGCATTTTGCTCACTGCTGAAAATTTTTTATACTGCTTTCTTCAGCAGAGGCATAATACAGGGGATTCTTTGCAATCACATAATACTCCTGAGAAATTCCAAAACACAGGTTGCTGAACGATCTGCTGTAGAAGATAGGTATTATATTAGCAGAGAATGCTCAGCCCAGTATTTCAGCTTGCAGGTGGGTGTTGCTTATTCCAGGTGACATATCATTTGTGAACACTGGACCAAGGGAATATAATATTTCTTTTCTATTTCCATGCCTGTGTAAAATATAACAGTCCTGGGTCTAAAAACACCAGGAATGAAATTATAGAACACAGTTCAGTTTTTACATTCTTATACTATTTTATTACGATGTAGAAAATTGATTTGTTCTTTGATAAAAACTATATATGGAAATAAAATATTATCTCTGCAAATTGAGAGAAAGTTTATACTCCCAAAATCAATTTAAATAGGTCCTATTAATTAAATCTCCTAATAATAACACCTTTTTTCCTTATCCACAAAGCTCTTGATAACCTAATATAATATTAAGTTGCAGGCTCCAAAGCCTCAGAAATTATGCATTAAAAAACAATCATTTATTTATCAGTCTTATTAAATGTTTATGGGTTTTGAGTGGGGAGAAAAAAAAAAGGAACACTTCTGCTCTACATTGTTTTATTTAAAGAAACTAATCAGAGAGTTAATGTCTAATTCTGATAAAACAGTAAACCAATTACAAATATATTTACTCAAGACATGATAGTATTTAACCAATATCTACATTTTAATGTAACTTATTTTTAAATATTTGTCTGATTTTATGATCCATTTTATTTTTAAGAGCACACTGGAAACAAGTTAAGATGATAGTATTGGGGCACTGGTTTGCCGCTTCCTTTTTTTTTCCCCCTTTGGAACAATAGCCTAAATATCTGCACAGTCTATGTGGAATACGTTTTCTTACTAAGGAAGGAAAAAAAAAAACAAACAAGCCTATGTGAACAGTTAAAACATAATTACTGGGATATTTGAACACTATCCCGATAACAATAGTAGAGGCAATTCCAGATTGCTAATAGATTTTCATGTTCTAGATTTTAGTTGAAGCTTTCCTTAATAAGCTTTACTCAAAAGAAGTCACAAAACTAATCTTAAAATGACCTCTAAGAATTGTTACATCATCATACAATATATTTCTAATAAATTTCTAAAATGAGCAAAGCTGTTCCCAAAAATATTCTTTGTACCTCAAATTATTAATGTACCTGTATAAAAGAAACATACATTACCAATGCTATCCAAACCTGTTCAACAATTTAAGAAACAGTAGATGGATTTTATGATTTGCTGGTAGATGACTACATTCTGATGAACAGTGTGTAATTTGGAAAGTAACCATCCCTGATTTCAAGTGTAATGTGTACTCAGAAACAATTTTCTTTAGTAATAGAATACAGATACTTGAAGAAATTGAATAGCTATACGCACAGGTAATTTGAAGGACACGAACCATCATATATCCATTAAAAACAAGATTTATCCAGTTCAGTCAATGATAATATTGCTGGTCTGCTGAAAGGAGCAGCAGAATTGCTCTGCGTGTTTGGTCTACAAAGACAACAGGAATGCAACAAAATCACAAAAAGACAATTAAATTGACCAAAAATACAATCCTATTGTTACTTAACATACTGAAGTGTTTTAAAACAAACTTATACACGCACACACAAACTGATATATACACACAGAGAAATTTTAGCTTTGGCAGAAGCCACGAACTTCTTGAGACTCAGACAACCAAATGAAGAATCGGTTCACAGAATTACTCTCAATTCTTAATAGGTCCACGGATAAAACTCAATTAGTGTTGTCAATAATTTGTCACATATAGTTACCACTGGTACTTCTCAAAGCTGTCTTCCAGGTTCTGTTCTGAGTCCACAGTGAGAACTACATTATTAGAGAATGATCTGTAAAATTGATTTGTGAAAACTGTAACTAGAAAATTTAAAATTGTGGTTCCCACTAACATGGTAAGAAGATACACGTTCCTTATCTGAAGTCTAATTGAATTTTGACCCATTTAAAAGCTAAATAATTTCACTCCAAAAAATTTAGGCTATTCTGCTATCTTTCAATTGCAGCTAAAAACAAGTCTGTATTTTTATTTTTCTATTTACTATGGATTTCAAGGATTTAAAAATGAAGAAAATGGGAAGCAGAGCAGTTGAAATATTTAATGCTTAACTGGACTTAATGAACTTCCAATGAGATTTTAAACAAGTGGGGGGGGGATGAAAAGCTGAATTCTGCTCAATGCTACAAATATATTTCATACAGCATTCATCCTTATATACATCTAACTTATCTTTTGAAAGCTTTGTTACCATTCTAATAATTTTTACTATAATAATTGAAATAGACCACTTATCTCACATGGCTGCATTTTAATAAGCCAAGTCCTTCCGTAAACTACTGTTATAACATATTATAATTAATTGTATTAAATTGTGCTTAGTCTAAACAAGACAAAACACAACACTTAGATTTATTCTGCAAGGTAGAATTTTCCTGAAAGTACGAAATGTAAGATGCAGTGCCACTTTATTTTTTCAAGCTAGACCACAAGATATAAGTAGTCAATTTGTTTAATTTATCCATAAACAACTTTGAAAAAAGTATGATTTGCAGATTTATTGATTTAAAGAAATTCAATAGAGAAAGTCTGCATATTAATTATTCAGAACAGATTCATTTATGAGCAAGTCACTGAACATGAAATTTGGAAAAAACAGATGCACAGGACAATGACATGAGGGATCAAAACTATTTTTGAATATAAACCAGGGAAGTGCAAGATGAGCTTTTTGAAACCATTCAGTCAAACTATCTGATGCTAGCTAAACCCAGCATAAATTAACTGAAGTTGCATATAACACAAACAAAATTAATTGTTTATAAATTGTCAAAAAAACTCAGTGCAAACAGCTGTTTTCATTGAAGCTCAGGCAGTATGAACTACAGGGTATATTCACATGTTATCTCAAGGCTGAAATAGAACAGTATTTTTGGGGAAAAATACTTTATCTTGCACTGAGTCCTCAGCAGAAGTACTCAATAAATATTTCTACATGCACAGCAATATCCATTGAACTTTCTTCAGTACCTCCAAACCTCCTGAATCTTTTTTTCACTTTTTTCCACTCTCATCTCTAGCATTTTGTATTCTCCTCATTATGCATAGTAACATATTCCTCCTCCTCTCGATCTTCATATTAGAATTATATTTTAGAATTAAACAGCATCCACAGTATGTTTTAAAGAATACTCAGCATTGCATATGCAGATTCCTCATAAGTAAAACCCTTGGCTTGAAATTCAGGGTGAGACTAGACGGATCAGTTCAAAAATTGACATGGATGGAAAATTTAATCTAGATTCTGGTATTTTAGCTGCTGAAGGAGATTCACATCATGTCAGCAAGAAGGGACACACTACCTTGGTCTTTTGTGTCGGTGTCTCTCTCCCACCGGTGATCAAAGTGCTTTGTTCCTGTACTGACATCAACTTTACTACAAAATTCCTGACTCCTGAGTGCCTACCGTACTCCTATACTATCCCCACCGCTCTTTCAAATAACTAAGCTAGGTCTACGTGAGTGTCTGGAAGGTCAGCCTGTAATGACGCTCTATGTAAATAGATCTGTGGTTTTGCATTCCAGAAACACTGCGAGTACTGTCTGCAGATTGCTTGAAATTTAATTAAGAAAAGAATATTCAAGAAAAAAATATGTCACCTTCATGAAGACTATTCAGTACACCAGCTATCTGCACACCATCCTGAAATTCCTTGACTGGATTATCTAATTAATCATTAAAACGACAGCTGCAGTTACCTTCCTGGTATCTCAAACAAGGAGTGTAAGGGCTTCAAAGATTTTTCTTCCTTATTTGGTAGTGGAGACCTATAGAACTTCTGCTCTGTATAGAAGACCACTGAAAAGCAGGAAACACTAGGCAAATTAACATACAATCAAAAGCTCCTAAATTCTTCCTTCTTAGGCCAATTTATAAGGGAGAAGAGCTCTCCCCATTTTAGGCTTTCTCTCGCACTGATATGATTTGATTTCAAGTATCACAGCTACCCCGGCAATTCAGGAAAATGGACTCTGAATAATTTACCATTTTTAATTTTCTTGGGTTTAATTTTGTGGTTTCAAAGATTTGATGGCACCAATGTTGATTCATATGAAATTCTTACACCTACAAAAATTGACGGGTTTAATCTATCTAGATTACTGGCTAAATGAAAATAAGAACAGAAAACATCTGTATTGATTTATTCAGACCAGTACAGCCAGCCTATAATTTTGTCTTGAGACGAAGTGGTAACCTACCACTACCAGAAGGGAACCAGAACAGGGTAAATATACTTATTTTCTTCTGTCAACCTATACTTATCTTCAAGATGTTTGTGTAACAACACTGCTTTTCTCTTCCTCTTGGCCCATCTATCCTGAAATGTGTCTTTCCAGACAGAGGCTACATGGAAGAAGTTTCACACTTGTTGCCCAGCAAAGTTCCTCAAGTGTTATATAATTCCAGAGTTAAAACGGTGGAACTACAGAGAACAAGTGGAAAAGACTTAGTTAATGGCACTTTATGTATCTGCAGTGATGGATGTCAGAGAGAGACATCTAAACACAGCTTGACAACTACATGTTCTGAAGAAGCTGATGTTTTAATCACTTTCTATTCATTTTATAAAGTTAATCAACACAACTACAAAAAAGAGACAGACTTTGAATCAACAAAATCCCAACTCAGTAACCATCTCCCTCTCCCTCCCCCAGGTCCCCAAAACAAAATCCCTTTAAGATTATAAAAGCCACAATAATGGGCAACTCATAGTAATATGTTGCTCTTCAGCATTATGGGAGGAAACAATGTAATACCTCATCAAAAGACTTAGAGTTAGGATAAAAATAGATTTTTGGGAAAGTATGATGTGACAATTCTCCAAGCATTTAGAGTTTGCCAAAACAAGGTATTTTCAGAGACAACCAAGTCATAAGAGAGAATTCAAAAGCCTACTAGAAGATCATAAAACAGCTGAGCAGATTTCAATGTCAGAAAACACAGAACACCACAGTGAGCTCATCAGGCCAACGTCACGAGCTAGGATGATACCTAGTATCCAGGAAAAAATATAAAAAAGCAGCAATCTATTATTATCATTTTTCCTGAGTTAAAAGGCTTCAGCATGGACAAAAAGGGCGATAAAGATTTTGTTGACTAAGAGGAAAGGACGACGCTCAAGTGGAGTAAAAGCAAGTCACCGGCCAGCGCATAACTTTCTATTCCACAACCTGTACACTAAACTCAGGAGGGAAAGCCAGTATGTTTCAAAAGCGTACTGGGAAATACACTGCAGAGAGGTAGTTGTGTGAGAGCCTCAAATAATACAAAAAGAAGATGATTACTACCAGAAAAAATGGTGCATGTGAATTTTGTTATGCCACAGCAGTAAGTCACTCTTTCAGCTAGCACTCTTTTTCGGTAACTTGATTGTACATCTGATCACAGAATGTTTATCACCAAATAACTCAGGACAATCCTAGCTCTGAGACTATTTTCAGCTATCAGTATCCCAACTTAATACTTTGTCACCTGCCAAAAGAGATTAGAAATCAATCTCATCTGTACTTAGGACTGTAAAACTACAAAATGGTACCAGTGAATCATGGGTTGTCACCTGCTGACATTTTATTCAAAAATAATAAAAAAAACCCCAACCAAACCCAGCCACAACATACAAACAACAAAAAAAATGCCCCACAAACACAAAAACACCAATAGATAAGCAATAGGAAAACAAACAAACACAATACCCAAAACAAAAACAAACACACACCAAAAACAACACCCAAGGTTTTTTGGGGGTTGAGGAACTGCCATTTCTTTCCGAAAATTGTATCAATTATTTGAGAGAACTCCATGCTGCAAACACATAAGGAAGCATCTTTCCAGAAAGAGAAAAACATTTTGCTCTGAAGCCCAAGAAAACATTTTTGGTTTGTTTTGTTTCATTAAGTCCCAGTGCACTGTGCCATCATGGGAGCTCAGCAGAATTGATTAATTAATTATACACTGAAATATTTTACATTCTGTATAGTGCTATTTTAAAGGCCTCTGAAAAGTATCTTCAAATGCTTTAGCATGAAATACAACAACCAAAACTCTCTGCAGGATCAGCAACAGGAAAAAGGATGCACACTTCGCAGCTTGCTTTTACTCACAATACAGAAAAGTTAAAACAATACTCCTAGAATGAACCAACAGTTGGAAAACATACCTCTAAACTTTTAGGAAGTAAAAAAAACCCCAAACCACACATGCTTAGGACATGCAAATTACTCTGATATCTGAATGGCTTGTGAATTAGACTGTGAGGCCTCTCTGCTTAAGAGTGCTGACAGTATTTGTGTCCTCTCTTGCACTTTTCTCCTACAGCAGAAGCGAACTGAACAGCTCTGGGCTGACAGGCTGCGCTCAGGGGCCCTGAAGTGCCTGGTAGTCCCACTGTTCCAGAGGAATGCACTTCTTACAGGAGGTTATAGCCATGGACTAAAAGAGATGGCCCTTCATAGCTTAGACTAACCCTATGAATGGCTTTGATGTTTAAAATCTAGACCTTAAATGACAATTGATATTCAAGATTTGAGCTGGTGCAGCAAGCACAGTACAACAGAGGAGGTGCTGACTACTGTCATTAACCAGGCAGCTCAACTCCAAACATGTTGAAACATTTCTCGAAGTTGAGACTTTTATTTCCATGTACAGTTGTCAATAATTGAACCATTGATCAACTTTGCAACCGTATGTTACAAGGTATCTCATCTTTCAGGTAGATTTTTTTTTTCCCTTTTTAATTTGAAGCAGACGTAACTACATGGTTAGTAGTGTCACTGAGGCTTTCAGAAGTGCAACGAGGTCCTAGTAACTCAAAGACAAGAAACATTTGATGAATAGAGATGTTAGAGAAATAGTTAGTTCTACTAAACATTTTGGGGTTTTCTGTTTTGTTTTTGTTTCTGGTTGTTTTTTTGGGGGGTTTTGTTCATTTGGGGTTTTTTGGATTTCTTTGTTTGGTTGGGGTTTTTTTATTAATCCCTGGACCTCTGACGTTTGTTTCATTGTTCACCTTCTACTTCCTGCTTGTCCTCCAGAACCCAAGATCTTTTACCCACTGAGATTGCAGTCGTAAGGGACATACGGATCCAACTATATTCAGTACATTGATATCATTTAGGTTACATGAGTGAAACAAGTGGTGTTGCCAGGACAGTTTGAACATTCAACACAAATATTTGTTAGTCAAAGTAGCAAACAGCAATTCACAGAACTCTAAATAACAGAAGCAGCAAGACCCTTTAAAAGTCAGAGCAGTGCATTTGTCTATTATTCCAAATGCATGTTAGGTACATCTGTTCATGGCAGCAAGGGATCATATTCCTAGAGAATAAAATGCCAGAAATTCAAATGAGAAATATCTTATGAAGAATACACAAAGCTAACTTCCTTTTTTCCTTCATTTTGAGATGGTAACAAGTTTGAAAACAGTATAATTAAAAAAAAATTGTACAATTCAGTTACAAGTTCCCAGCAATAAATGTCTCACACATGCCAAAGCAGCAAACTACTGCAGTAGCAGGAGGACCTAACAGCAGGACTGTCACAATGAGAACCACCTTGTTATTATATAGTTAACATCTGTGCTTCCTAAATGGCAAAGTAAACGAACATAATGATTATTGCCCTGTATTTGCATCTTGCCACCTGCATATGCATGGCAATATACTCAGTAATCAAATTAGAAAGAAAAAAAAAAAACCACAACCAACCTCTTTCTGTCTTTCTACCTTCCCTTCAATACCTATATGAAATGTGTTTATGTGCAGCTAAACAATACAGCAGACAGGCCAACCAACAACATCCAGTCGACACCATCAGTTGTAATAAGACAAGGACACAATCAGCAATGCACCTTTATATCTTGGCAAGATGGAATAAAAAAGCTGGAGTAGGTCCTGCTTACTTGTACATATTTAGTGGTTTCATAACTATAATTATATAGTAATGCTAGAGATCTCACTTAAGCAATTACAAAAGCTTATACATCTGTGACTTTTTAAGACTAGAGGTAGCCAAAATTCTTTCAAATATTATAATTTAATCATCAAAACCCTACCAAATAACATTCTAGGGCCACAGCTGTTGACTTCTATATCCATCAGTATTTTAAAGCCAATTAACATTATGTTTAAAAAAAAAAAAAAGATTTCTAGCTATCACGTGTAGCTAAGGCTTCAATATGAAGGACTGCATAGCCTTTTGTTGAGGGGGGAGAAATATGGGCTGCCATTCCCCCAGGAAAATAAGATTTAAGACTAGGATAGTTAAGGACAAATAAAGGAAAGACACAATCCTCTTTCCGAGAGATCTGCTTCTTTCCATGACTAGATCCTACATGTAGTTGAGGTCGCATCTCTAGAGTGCCATAACTCTTACTCATAAAAGTACATTGCTGTTTCATTCCATGATATCTCAGCACTTTATAAATAGTTGTCTCCATTTTATGTGAACCGATATGATTCAAAGCTATGTTACATCAGTAGTCCTAGAGAATGGTGGAGTTGCAACGACTCAGTCAATGCTGAATGACTAGAGCAAATCATTGAACCACACTACTGCTTAACAGGACAAACAAACCTATTATTAAAGCTACTTAGAGTAATTCAAGTGTACTGGAAAAATACTGGTTTGTATAACAATACATGAAACTTCCGTAGTCTTAATCTTTAATTAGTAAGAGTTAATTTAAAACAAACAAACAAACCAACCAACCAACCAACCACAAAAATTTAGAATGTACTTTTTAAACTCATGAGTAAAATTGGTATATTTTTTTTTAAATGCCTTTTAGTCTTTACATTACTTTAAAGCTTTCTAAATACTATGAATAGTCCCTGAATCATAAAGTTATGGGAGCCACAAAGTTGGAGCAGCCATTTCATTTCCCTGAGCTTAAGAAATGTGATGAGAGCACTTTTATTACATTAGGAGGGAGAATCCAAGAGTGTTTAATCCAAAGAAATTCAAATGGTCATTGCAGAGGGGGTGGACTAGATGAGTTTTGAATGTTCCTTCCAACCCAAACTATTCCGTGATTTTATGAAATGTGATTGCTCCTTCCATTTGGTGTCGAGACTTCCAAAAGTCTAAGACAATCAAAATCCAAGGGACATGAAGTATTTGCTTTATATTAATTCCATGAATGCTGACACCATGCCCAAGGAAGTGAAACAGCTATATGTCAACTGCCTGCAACCCTCCACAAAGAATTTTAAATGAAGCTTTTCTGAAATAAAATTATTACTAAAAAACGCAGAGTTATGCTCAGTAGAAATATTAGGGCTCCCCATATTTTGCAAACCTTAGTATTTGCAGTAGTCAGTAAAGAATCGTTTTATCCACAGGAAATATTTAAAAGGCATTCCAGTCCTAACTGTTGGCAGGACTTGCTGGGCATATAACAATTATCTATACTCATTACTATCTCCTCAATGTTTGTAAGTAGATTAATTTATAAAAAAATTGAGATTGGCAAAATACTGAAAACAGTACATCTAGAGTTAATTAGCCCAGCTGGAAATGCATTCTGAGGAGCTGTTGATGAGAGGTGTCATGAAAGAGATGAATATATGTTTCCAAACAGAGTACAATAGAAATTAAAAAAGATCAGAAGTGGTTGTTTGAAATTTTTATAACTGAGTTAAAACATCATTTTGAAAATAGGCATTTAACATAACTGTTTAATTTAGTTTTGTCCAGCTAGTTACAAATGAGTATTGTTCCATGTTTAAAAAAAGATGTATTCTTTTATAACTTGTCTTAAAATTTTTCTACACAGAATTAGTTCCTTTTAAAATGTTAGAAAGAGATTAAGAATAGAATGAAGTAAAATGTGTACAGAGATTTTAAAGTAGTTTTTTACCCATGGTCTGGCTGAATTTATAATAAAGGTATCCTTATTATAAGCATATATATATATAAGCATAAGTATCCTTACTATATCCTGAGCAAATGAAATATTACAATGTTTTTAATTTTGAAGAAAATGAGTGAGGGTGTGGAGAGGTTTCCTTGCTTTCAGTCCACACTGATTTTTACCTAACTCTCTAGCATACAGAATCCTATCACCAGATCTCTTCTGTAAATCAAAACAATAAAAAGATTCTTTATTTCAATTAATTTCAAAGTGTATCATTCTTTAATTCAGATACTCCAGGCACATAGTGCTTGCTCTTAATGCCTCAAGATTCTGCCCTTTTTTAATGGCCATGCCATTGTGAAAAACTGGCAGTTTTTCCTTTTCTTTTTTCCTTTTCTTTTTTCCTTTTTCTCTCAACTTTTGCAAAAAGTCCTTAAAATCTAAACCTTTAAAACATTTCACCAAAATCCTAGGCAAAACATGAGTCCATACTGCTTGTGCATTATAATACATTACATAAGATTATATTGATTTTATGAAGGTAATTAATTTGTTGAAGTTTAAGCTTATACCTTTAATTACCAAGTTGTCATTAAATATATTTCTTATACATGTAGATGTTTGGCTGGTTTTGGTTTTTTCGAGGTTTAAAAAATTTACTAAAAATCTTACTGAAAAGACCTATGACTGTGTTGGAATACATAAGCCACTTGAAAGTAAAATCACTTAGCAGAGTCTCGTTAATTTTTCACAAGCAAATAATACAGATTAGAAGCTAGTTTTAGTACTCCCAGCGTTACAGGAGGAAACATTCAAACCAGGAGATTACTTTGAAGTACAAATGGGATGGGCTTAAAGACTGAAGTTGCATGTTCAATGTATTATTGCCTTTATTTACACAAAGAATTTAAGACTTTTTAACATTAAATATAATTATAACAGAAAACTGGAAGTGTCTCCAACATAAAAAGACACTTTTATCATTTATCTCCATATTCTCTCTTACGTAAGTCAGTGTGCACATCCAGATCCAGGCATGTAACAATTCCTATAAGCCTTTGGAGAAATTCACAATAGCTGTTGATCTAAAATTATACATACTTCTTAAACTTTATTTTCTGCACATATATGTTGTAGAGTGTTCTCTTTTCCGTTCTTCAAGAAGTAATACCATCAGAATTAGCAGTGCAACAAACCAAAATAAAAATGAATTCTCCTTAAAAAACTTCAGAAACAAATGTTGCCTCAGAATAAACTTTAAATTTATTATCTATTTAAGCCAGTGTACTGGTTCACTAAACATAGTTGGCATATAAAAGCCTTATCACAGTCGATGTCCCTGTGCATTAGCAGGTGTGCTATAAGAACATAATTTTGAATTTCATCAGCTCTGATCATTAGATTATCATGCAGTGAAAGGATATTTTAGGCTGACTGTAGTGCCAAGACATATTGTAAAGGCTTAGGAAAAACTACTCCAGCAAGAACCAACAACAGATTTTGTTTACAACGAGGGACCGAGCAAAAAAGTCATTAATGTGCTACACTGCCTTTAAAGACAGATGGCAGAATACTAGACTCAAATTCAGCCATACAACTAAAATGACATAGTACATGGAGGAAAAAAAAAAAAAAGGGGCACTTTGAAAACCTGAATATTCTTTCTTTTGCTGGTACAAATATATACATAACTTTTTTAAAAATTCTAGTGTATTTACAACATGAAGAGTTGGCCTACAACTCGGATAATTTACTAAGAAGAACCTGCTTCTGGTTTGTGTTTTGTTTGAGGTTTTTTGGTTTTGTTTTTTTAACTGAAATTTTTCTCTATATAAATTTTTACAAAGCCCATCAGAAAACTGTCAGATTGCATTTCAGGATGTGCATTAAGCAATGCAAATTACATGAGATGCACCCTTTTGTGCACATATCCTCATGAGAAGACGCTTGAAGTGGAATGACACACTTGACTAGCATTTCTCTTTCAAGGTATGTCTGCTGTTGTACACATATATCTGCTGCTAGAGCAATGTTCAAGAAAAGTGTCAAGTACTGGAGCAGAATACCGCGATGTTTCCCTAGGCCCTGATAGTTTTGAACTACCTCATACAGTTAAGACTTTCACTTTTTTTAATATTACTTTTTGCTTGGAGGAGAACTGTTAGTCATGCTTTCCACCTGAGATTATCAGGTAGCCCATTACAGACTAAGGATATCCACTATAGTGAAGCAAAACTCTGACTCTGTATTTTAGTATACACTCAAGCTTCACGCTTATAATAATATTCCAGAATATGACATCTAAACCTTAAAATAAAACATATGAAAAGGCAGGGGCAATCTAGCATATCCAAGTCCTCAAATAGCAACATCCATGAACAATCTTATATCACTCCAGTCATAGCTATGAAATTGTGCAGTCCCATCCACCAAAGTAACTCAATGATATAAAAAAACCCCATCCCTTTGGTCATCACTTTATTGTCTTTCAGTTTTATGCAGAGCCAGTTTGAACAAAGGCATAGAATAAAGTTGTATGTTATTTGCCCATTTCAACAATTCTTGCCATTCTAGGTACTGGTCGTATATGCAGATTGAAAAAGAATTACAAATCTTGGACTGAATTTGATATATAACACACTGTTTCCATTGACCAATGATTTTTAAAAATGTATATGACCAGTCAGTTCTGGATGGGATTTAAACTGTTTTTTGTGGATTCAGATGGACAAAAATGCACAGTCTGTTTGCATTAGGTTAATACCAACAACTGTTACTGAAAAATTCTGACATGGCTTATAGATCTTTTAAAACAGATAAATCAATTTGTCTTGCATTGGCAATGAATTCAGATGCTGGGTTAGGCTCAGTGGAGAAAAAGGAAGAAAGTTCTCCAATTCATCATAAAGCCTTTATAAGAGGTCAACAAATAATACTCAACAAATAATCAGATCTCACAAGTACTACACTGCAAACTATATTTGATGGCTACTTAAGCGGCTTGTGATTATGCTCCTCACACACACACACAGATACACACAAATTCTGCTAAACCCGTAATCTCACCCATTTGCAGTGCTGGGGTGTACAAATAACAGCCTGCTGGGTCAAGTGGTGCCAGAGAGGCTGCAAAGCTGATTGCAGTGTCACCTCTCTGACACTCATCACCCCATGTTTGACACCACCATGACCACCCTCACACACAGCCTGCTCACCAGCTTCAATGCGCAGTGCCACGATGCGGTGAAAAGGCCACTGTCACGTGCAGCAGCTGCACATCTGCTGCTTCACAGTGCCCTGTATTCAAAGCAGCTGTGATAGCAGGCTCACTCCCAACATCAGCTTAACACCACAGCTCCTCCTTACTCCCATGATGTCAGGTACGTCATCTCACAAGAGACAGAGCACTACCCACATCTAAAAGGCCAGTTCGATTCAACTAGCAGTGCAAGAAAAACTTTTGGTAGAGATTTATATTTTTGTAACATTTCACGGTTTTGTTTTGGAGACAGAAGCAATAGGATCTTCAGCAGAAGCCTTCATGTAGTATTAAAATCACGTGCTTAGGATTTACTTTGCACAGCATTTCCTGGCAAAGCAAACTGCATCAATCTAATTTAAGAGCATTTCTTCTGGTTCACAGTGCTGTATTTAAGCAAGCTTTCTTCAAGAGTTTATCAAATCCATGTATTAAAACAAGGAAAACAGATTACAAGGCTTTGCAACCTCCACATCTGGCTATGATAATAAATGGCATTGAGGCAATGTTCTATACATTTCTAGAAAATGTCATTTTCCACTGAAAATGTTTCTCCTACATGTTATCAAACCCAACAAGAACTAGGCAGTTATTATAGCATACAACAGTTGTTTTTTGTTTTGTTTGGGTTTTTGTTTTGTTTTTTAAATGCTAATTCAAGAAAGGAGGATTCTTCATCAAATATTTTAGGAAATGGCCTCAATACTGAAGTAAAGACTGTAAGAGTGGGTAATAGCACAGATAAAGCACACATATAATAAGGTGAAAGGATGATGACCTGTATAACCCCATCCATAAGAAAAATGGAAAATTTTTCAATAGTGACCTATTTCCCACAAAGGCATGAGTACCTAAATTATAATGAAAAATACCAGCTTTGAAAATTAACAAAGAAGCAAAATCTCATGTAGTTTCAAACTTATGTTTGTGATTAAAACACAATCAAAGCTTATGATTTTATAAGCTACTTCCAATTCTGACATTTTTTTGCACATTTTTACTCTTGAACTTTCTCCAAAAAGGGCACTATTTGTGCTTTTAAAATGGCAAAAATAAAAGTTACCTGATGAGAGTTATTGTAATATCAAATAATAAAGCAATAACTGAATATATCTTTTAAAAGCCACCCTACACTCTAAAAGGAGAATATCTGAGAGTAATGCTTTGAGCTCCAGCTTGATGCAGAAGAAGAATGACCAGGTATCAAGAAAAAATGTTATTGTAAAAATAGGTTAAAAGATGTCAGCAGAAGGTAATTCACAATAATAGAAGAATTAGAGAAAGCAATGTACCAAGCCTCTGCCTACAGCGTTACAGTCCCTAAGAGACGAAAGAACAGATTTATTTATTTTTTTTTCCCCTTAAGTGTTTCACTGGCTAAGAAAAGCTTAAATTCAATGCAAGTTTCTTTTGATTTCTTTTTAGAAAACACATTTAGACACGGTAAATTAATACTACTAAGTTTAATGCTCTTCCTCACTGGGGACATGTTTTTACACAACCCCAGCCTCTTGGAAAAATCTTTATGTAACATCCTTCATCAGTGGATTTTGCAGCACTTCACACAGGAAACAAGGTATAATTTTTCCTCAACTTACAGTAAGGAAAACCATATGGAAACACAAACACAGATATCAATGGAGGTTGTTAAGGTTGGAACCACCTAAGAATGTTCAAGCAAGGTTCTGATGCTGACAACTAATTCCCATAACCTTGAAGGCTTGCAAAATCTAAACTTACTTTTACTAAACATTCATGGCAGCCAATGGAAGAGTCCCTACATTTCTCAGTAGTTTCTGGAACTACGGCTTCCCAGAAACTATTAATTCCCAGTTTTAAAGCAGGTCTATCCAGAAACAGGATAACAAAGCCAGAAATAAAGGCCAGGTCTCAGTAGAGTGAGACCCACTTAGTAGAGTGATCTACCCACTAACAAGCCTGATGAGATAGAAAGAATTTATTTGCAGATACTGATTGGGCCAGCACTACCTATGACAAAACAAATGAGACTTATTGGGGTTTCCACTCACTCAAATGTGTGTTCACAGCATTTTTAAAGATTTTTTTTTTTGAGCAGAGGAGCAGATCTTGAGGAGCAGATCACCAAGATCAAAATCACACCATGAGCTATGCAAAGTAAAATCCAGTCAAATCTTGTCTAAGGACTTCTTGTCTTTCCATTTGGTACTCTAGTGGCACTTAAATCTAATCATATGTATTTACTGAAAGTTAAGCTTTTACTTTGCTAACGTATCTGGTTTTTAATAATTTATGAAGTCCAATACCGAAAATACAACTGTCTCAATATGGGGAGAAAAGTAGAAGATATTAGATTTCTAAAAACCTTTCTTTTATGCCTCATTTCTCTACCACAAATGGACTCTATTTTCACTAAAAGAATCCCATTTGATTTACAGAGTATTAATAGTCACATTTCATTTCTGAAATACAATGCAATTAGTAATCATGCTCAGAGACATTGCACACGCATCACTTACGCTTTCACAAGGTCTGGAAATCGTTACTGAACCACTGAAAAACAGGTTTGGAATGTGCTACGATTTAACAAAGATTAACTCATAAAAGGTCAAGATCATCTATAAAGTCTTCTAACTCCTGGATTTTCTAACATCTGGCTCCAGTTCCTCCACTGTTCGGAAACTGAGTAGTGTCTCTCATACCCAGATTTATGTAGCTAAACTCTTGACTGCCCTCTACTAATTCTCCAGCACCCTGGCACAGAAGCATTTTGCATTGTTTTCTTCAAGTTGTGATGGGTTTTGTGTGTTTGTTTTTGTTTTGTTTGGGTTTCTGTTTTCTTTGTTTTTCGAGTAATATTCCAAAGTAACCATGGCACAAAGAAGTTCCAGAAAGAGATAGAAAAGGGTAAGGGTGCAGTTTCGTGAGCTACCTATGTCAGCCTAAAGCCAAAGTGCTGCTGTTACAAAAAAAAAACCCAACTTAGAAAAAAAAAAAACAACAAAACCTTAGAAAATCAATCTCTACTTAAATATTTGAATTATTAAGTCTTATAAAAACAATCTCTTAGCTATCTCAGAAGTTTGTATAAGAGATATTTCTAGGTTTGATAAAGTTCCCAGATCGCAACAGTTAGCAAGCTGTTAGTACCAGGATAACAGCTCCTCAGTACCAGATCTTGGTGTCTTTATCTCTTCTTGGTCAGGGTCTATAAACTCCAGAGTTTGCAAAGAGTGAAGGGCCTCACTGGTGAGATGCAGTGCTCAGGTGAGGCACTGGATGAGCCATTTCGCTTGCTCCAAAACCAAAATCAACCAAACAAAAAACACACAAGAAAAATTCAACAACCAACAAAAGTTATTAATAGAAAAGCAGCAAATTATCTCCATCGCCTTTTTCATCTGTTTATCCTTTAATCTGCTGATTTTCAATTCTCCATTCCCCAAAAGTCTTAAACTTAGCAGAGAGGATATTTTCCTTTATGTATACTTATCATTGTTAGCTGTCAAATCTGAATGGTTTTTTTTCTTCTCATTCTTTGAGCTTCTGCTGTGCTTACTAAGCATCCATGACTCCATAGTTTGAGTACTTCTGATATGGGAACCGAATGCAATTAACCAGGTATCAAAAGTTATCCATACACTGATTTCTCAGAATAAGCACACGTAAATTGCTATCATCATAAATTGCTATCATTTATTGTAATGTCAAATTTGTAATGGGGACTTACATACTTTGGGGAAGTGCTCCCATAAGGGAAAATCTGTATAGCTCCACTGAAACCAGTTTTGTTTATATTGTTAAAGGATGTGATCCACTGTAATTTGAGACTCAAACACAGACACAATAAAATTTAATGTAGCTTAGCTTGGGAAGGATCTATTCTAGAAATAGCTTGCAAGCATCAGATAATTACTCTCTTCAGATAGTTACAAGGGTGGATTAATTTTACATTTTGCTCATTTCCATTTAGTATATGATGCATATGAATCAATGCTACAAGAGGAAAAATATACAGGAACGTTTATCAAAATGTGTAAACATGTTTACAGTCCTTTGCTGCACGTTCATTCAATCTCATTTTTACTTAATTAGAGATACTATTGAGTAGCAATGAAGAAAGCTTCTGAGAGAATTCCTTGCTACTGAACTACAAAATTACAAAACATGGCAAAAAGCTAGTTCTTCTGTAGGGACTCGCTCTCCAAAGGTCAATGCTGATCTCATGAGGGCATCTCTCATCGTTTTCTTCCTCAGATAAATTTCTTTTTGAAAGATATTTGAGAGCATCATGACTTTGGTCAGAAAAAAATGATTAATTTGTTAGACATATTCCACTGTGAGAGGAGCTGCAAGTTAGAATTTATTTTCTACAACCCTGGACTGTAGATTTATTCTGTAAAATCTATACTATGAAATATCTGTCCTGCTGGTTATAATGAGCCAATGACAGAAAAATTTGGTATTTGCCAGTTTCCACCCTTCTATAAATGTTTCTAGTCTTGGTCATGTCTTCGTTGTACTTAAAATACACAAAAGGAGATCAATCAGTACTTCCTACAGGAGAGAAGCAATTCTTTATGGCTCTCAGCTCTTCTCTTTTTGAAGGGTTCCTCAGTCAGTCCTAAGAGATGATGTAAAGTAATGGAAGAGCTTTAGACGAGACATTTTCCCTTCTACCAATTCTATTATGTAAGTGCAATACTCTGAAAATGGAAATTGCTACATAAGAGCTAAATACCATTGCCACTACTTTGTTGCCAAGGGACAGCTGCTATTAAGGCCTTTCTGTGTACAATTACTAACTTAGCATTTTTCATTTCACACCCTGCTTTACATTATTCTGACCATGCCGAAATTTCACCATTTAGACTGCAATATTATTTGTCATTTTTTTTCCTTTTAAAAACTGAACAATGACCATTTGAAGTTTCATGCAATAATATATGCAAAATCCACTAGTTTGAAAGGTTACAGTTCTCCTATAATTTCTGGAGCACTTATTTCCCATAATACAAAGAAAATCTCCAACGCACTCACTTGAAACTTGAATGAGAATTGAGTATTTCTTCTGCAACTACAAAGATACATTTTCCTTTCAATAATTTCTCCAGCATTACCCGATGTACAAATCCACAAAAATTAATACATTCAGCATGATCTTTATTGACTTTGGTGGCTAAAAACCAAGAATATTGCTAGTTCAACAAGGATGCCTCACATCCAGGGAGACCGAAGACCACAAAGGGATTATTCCCCCCCACACAGCCCCAGTTGCTCTTGGTAAAAGCCAAAGGACATTATGCAAAGAGATCTAGAAATTGAAAACAAGTTGCAATCCTATGCAGCTGTCATCTCAGTGTTTTCCTTGTCCAGACATAACTAAGCAGAATGCATCATACTGGGTAGACAAAATGGTAAGGAGCTATAGTGGAAATAAGAGGACAGTGACAGCTTCAATCAGCAGAGGGTTAAAACAGGAACAGACTGGAATAGTTGCACCCAGGTGAGGTGAGGAAGGAGCTAATACGTGAGAAGGAACTAATTGCACAATAGAGAGTGGGTCAGAAAGAACTACAAGCCGAAGAGTCATTGGAGTCTATAATCAAACATAGACCTTAAGTTGCTATTTTTTACGTTGACACTTTAGAAAACAACTATCAAACTTATGGACAAGAATGTACTTCATTGTTTCTAAGTGAGAGCCTGCCGGGGTCATGTTGCACTGTCACTGTTGCTCTGAGCACACAAGAAGAATGCCCTTTGTGCGCCTCAGAACTCCAGCCCAGCTAGATGGGAACAACACGGTAGCACACGTTAACTTGTTCTGGTTTATTTATTATAAAGGATTAAAGTGTTTAAAATATTAACAGAACACTAAGTCTACAAAGGACACCATAAAGTTTAGGAAAATGTAAGGTAACGTTGTTTAGTTCAAATTTGACTTCATCATACATACCCAATCAAATACAGTATTAAAGGAACAAGTGCTAATCTGTGTCATTAAGTCCACAATACAGAGAGAGCTGAGGAAAAAAAAAAAGAAGCAAGAAAAAACCCACCAACAAAAACCAAAAAAAAAAAAAAAAACAACACAAAAAAAAAAAAAAAAAAAGCACAACAAAACACCACAAACCCACACAAACAAACAAACAAACAAACACGAAAAAAGAGACACCACCATGTTCAGTCTCAATAAATGGTTTTCATCTCAATCTCAAATCTTAAACAGTTTTAAATGTTCAGGTAAGAATCAAAACATTGTACTTGGAAGGCATTTTATAGGATATGTTCCTTTCCTGAGCGGGCTTTTCATTTCAATATTACCTGCTTTTCCACCCATCCTAATGAAAGGCTGAAGAATTAGCACTGAGGGGGACACACGGGAGGGAGAGAAGAGAGTTCATTAACCTCACAGGATCCAGGAAGCATTCAAGTAGGAATTTCTACACTAGACTACACATTTACCTGTAACTAAAGGTCTTACCTTGAAAAGTCTTACGTATGTACCTTCAAGAAATGAAACAATATACTTCCAGCCCTGAAAACTATATTCTGTGTATTATGAGAGTGGACATACCACACTGGTTAGAGAGGGAAAATACTGATGTTTTCTTTTTCTAGAACTGATGTAAGGATATGCTTGTTCATTTTACAGAATTACGCCTATAAAATATGTTAGGTAATTTGTGTCTAAACCAGCCTAGTAGCCTGCATTAATAATATGAGAAAGTAATATGAGAAAGTGATATCAAAAGTTAATTTAAAAATGGGGCAGAGGGGGGAAGAAAGTGTGAATCTACATGGAAGAAAACAGTCATTCGATTTTGTCATACAATTTCTGATTGAATTTCATAGATATTCAGAATAGCACAGGGAAAAGGAAAACAAAACCATCTAATGAATTAAAACTATTCCTGTTTTAATGAGTGATTTTATACAGCCACAAAATGAATTAATACCTATTTCAATTAATAAGATAAGAAAATTCAACAGAGTTTTAAGACATGGTATGTACTGAACGGTGAAAGGTCTCTCCTAGGATGACATATAGATATTTATTAGGCATAGTACTCAACATGTTCAGTAATGACCTAGAAGATTCAATAAATAGTAAGCTGAAGAATATACAAATCATACCAGTTCAGAGAAAAAGCAGTACCAATGTGACAAAGATTATCAAAATATAATCTGAAAATAATGAAATTGCATTAGACTGGGACAAATAATTTGGAATAGTTGTTGAATGAAAATAAGACATTTTCAGAGCAACATCAAATCAGTGGAGTTAAGAGAGAAAACAATATATTCTATTGGTGTGAATTAGTAGCGAGAAATCTTTGCAGCATTAGGCTGTGTACACCAAAAGCTACATATGACCGTGTTTGGGTACTTGGTATACTGCACTTCCACAGCTGCTTCTGGAACACAGTGTTCAGTTCTGGGCATGTGACCAGAAAATTACTGCCAAATTAGAACAGATTTGAAGAACAGCAAAGGAATTAAATGCCTGAGGGAGTTTTATGTTACAAGATATAGGTGAACTAAATATGAGCCACTCTCCTCAGCAAGGTCCAAAAAGCCAGACAATTCAAATATATTTATAAGGTTTAACAATATGGCTGGAGAGGATTTAACTGTCATACACAGCATGAATAAAAATAATTATATAAAAACAACAACAACAACAAAAAATAACTGGGAAAAATATTCTAAGACTAGAATAAAAGTAGTCATTGCAATTTTCTCTCTGTGACACTGGGAAAAGCTTCTCTGGTAGACTATGAGAAGCCAGAAAGAGGCACTTGGGGCAGAGACAAGATTAGGATGCAAAATGAAATAGTAAAGGTTATTAAATCTTTAAAACCCTTAAAACATTAGTGTGAGAAAAGAAAACCAGTGTGGAAGTAGAGAGAGCCCACGAATGCTAGAAACGCCTTAAAAAATTTATCATTTATAGAACTTCACTTAGTATCTCAGGACTTCTGCTGATTAGCAGTTTCTGTCTCTAGTGTCTAGTTCTATAAAATACATTTCTCAATACTGGATGTGTATTTGCAGTCTATTCTGTCCAGAAATTCTGCCATCAGCTATAGCAAGTATTTATTATAAGCATAAATGAGAAACGAGCTAGGAAAGGTACCCAAATCAAAATCAGCCAGTTAGAGAATCTAACTTTCTTACGAACTGAGTCTACCTTACTCTGAAAGTAATTAGCTCATCCAGACTCAAATGAACAGATACAAAAGACTTACTTCTGAGAGAGCTGACTTAAATGAGAACTTGCCATGGAAAAAAAAAAAAAAAATCTCTATGGCAGGATAAAATAAGCAAAAAAGTCATTCTAATATACTCACACTTCAAAGACCTCTCAGGCGTGAAAGATGGGAATTTTAAAAAGGTTAATTTCAGCTCTGAGGTATGCCTCACTAAAATCAGATTACAATAAGAAATTGCTTTAATTATGGCAAGCCAGCTAAATGTATCCCTTAAGTTTTTAGCTCTAATAGTCATAGTAAGGGAATTTTGAGTGATTCTATCATAACCACCACATTCATATCAAAGCACCATTTGGGACCAAATTTTGCCCTTAGTTACACTATTTCAAATATGTATTAAACCCTCTAAATTAACCTAGATTCTGTTTACAAAAGCCTTCAGACTCACAAAGCAATCAGAAATGGAGTGCAGCTTTAATAACTAAAACAGTGGGGAATATTTCTTACAATTCAGACATTCACAGGAAAAAATGAAAGATCTGAAGCCTTCTTTACAGAAATTATTCCTTCTCAGGTACCACATCCCCAGTAAGATTCTTTAGCTATGAGACTAGAGAGTATTATGAAAAATCTACCTTTAAATTTCTTTGGTTGAAAGTGTACAGTTTAAAACAGTAACTGGGGCAAGGACTAGGGCTTGACCCTTCCATATTAGTGCTCCAACTAACAAACCAGAGAGTATTTCCCACCCATTAGCTGGCACAATGACTTCTTAAGACTCTTCCAACCACTTAGGCCAAGATACAAAGGTAATTGTCACAAACGCTGTTGTTGTGAGGTGCAATTCTTGAGTTAGTCTGCACTCCAAATTAAGCAGAAGAGCATCTGATTCTTGTTTCCCGTATCACTGTCAGATGAGTGCAAGAGGGACACCAACACCTCCTTTTCAATGAGCTTTACAAGTGCTTCAATAGACCTGAGTACATCTAGTAAAATGAGTCCCTACAAGTGAAATACACAGAAAAACCTGAAAATTCTGCCTCTCTCTGAGCCAGACAAATTCCAGGCAATCTGATCCAGGACATCCGTGGCAGTCACATACCTTGGCAGCAATAAGTGCTTGGGTCTTTATCAAATAAATAGACATACTTATTTTTTGTATTAAAATGTTAAACTAATAGGTGAGAGGGATGGTAAAACAAAACAAACACAACAAAGAATTAATGCAGTCCCTACTCTCCAAGGGAATGGGGTGGAGTTGGCTGGAATTCAGGGAAATCTTTGTTTACATGAGATTTACTGTGCAATTGTCTAAATGAACCTTCCCATTACCTTCCTGAAGAAGTCTTTCTTGTTAGATTACCTATGTTATTTAGCTTGAGTATTTTGAGTGCTGTGCCTTATAAACATCCTTTCCTCTCCCATTATTTGTTTAAATTATTCTTTCAAACACCTATTTATTCTGCTACCACAATAAGTTTCATCTTAAATAGTTCCCAATGTTGCTCAAACATAATTTTTCACAGCTACTCATAGAAAGCTATCTAAACGAAACAAAACAAAAAAAGAAGCAACAACCTACAAGGCAACATTTCTGCATTAGGAAAGGCAACTAGGACATTTACTTTGAAAATTACATATATTTACTTATATTGTGCCTGAGTCCTATAGATTTCGATATACTGAAGCTAATTATTAAACAATTTGTATTATTAATAAAAGCAATAACGAAGAATAACAACAGCAAGAGAAGTAAAATAGATTTCAAAAAGCTGTATTCTGTGAGAACATTTTGGTAATATATCTTATAATATTTTTTAAGGTAAGATTTACCATAGAAATAGTACTTCAGTAACCTGAAAATTGCAGACTTCCACATAGTAATGCAGGGCATAGCTATGTAATGAGTTATCTGTTTCACTCAAATAATGGAATTGGAAATGAACTTTCTAAGCAGACTTAAAACACAAAAGGAAGGCCTTTTCATATACGGCATAATTCCATCGAATAATTCAATCTTGCAGAAGGTTTTATAAAAGTAAAAATTGGATTTGCTGCAGAACAAGCCATTTGGGGGGTTTCTAGCAAATTATGTTCTTGATAATTCTTAAGAGGTTTTTATTGCTTTAATTTCTAAAATAAAGTTAACCATTAAATTCAGTGTCAATTAGCATTTTAATAATCACAAGTCAGGAGTGAAACAAGGTTCCATTTTGCCAGATCTGAACAAGTTCTCTCTTCAATACATTCAACATGTACTCACATCTCCACAGAAATAAAAAAACAAACACCACCACACACACTTGTAGTGAAGTTTATATACGCTCAGTGTTTCCACTAGTTAATATTTTTGATGAAAACTCTAAAAAAAATGAGTTGAAAAAAAAAAAGCAAAACCATATACAAGTTAATCAGAGGATAGCTTCCTTGTACCTAGTACAAGGCTATTATACCAAAGAATCACCCAACTTTCGAGAGTCTTCTAAGAAAGTATCAATTAAAAAGGTAGTAAATATTATTTTTCTACATCATCACACAAACCCTTGCCACCAAAACCACAGTCTCTGGCCAGAAAACCCCTTATAATTTGTAACACATTTCTTCTAACAGTGGAGATTAGATTTAAGTTATGAGAAGCTAATTTCAACTCCTACAAACTATGTAAGGTAAGGACATAGAATACATAAAATACCTCTTACAAAGTGATGCCAATTAACATTGAATCAAGTGATGTGATACTTAACACGGTATTACTTTTGCCTCCTTATGAGTCCTTTCCTCCCCTATGGGATGAAATTTACTGGCCATAACAAAGCCAATGAGGAAACGCTCAATGACTTCAGCTGAGTCAGCTTTTTGTGACTCCTACTGCAGACTAGAAGACAGAGTGAATAGCGTATTAAATCCCACTGCAGTGACAGCTCCATCATGGCAGAGATACAGATACATTTTAGGGAATCTAAAAATCTCTCAATAATATTTACATAACTGACAACATCAAATCTATACTGTCTAAAACAGCAAGAAACAGGACTATGAATAAGGAGTTTACATGCTGCACTGTGTTTGGCCTGCTGAAATTAATACGTGTATATTGGCTGGATAAAAGGAACATGAACTTGTCTTGTAGTCAGTTATTACTTCCTAACTCAAAGCAATTAAAAAAGAAAAAAAGAGTTCAACAACTAATTCTCTACAACATAACCCTAATCTACATAGCTTTTATGACATGTCTGCAACTTAATAAATTTTAAGGCATAGAATATTTGAAACACAATTGGAAATAAGTACAATTTTAGATCTAGAATGTAGACCAGACTGACATTTTATCTAGTTGTTCCTAACAGAATTTAAATGGTTACTTTCATAAGGCAGATACATATTATATTGTTTACAGAGCATCTGTCGTTAGAAGCTTGTTTTCGCAAGCATAGTATTATAACAAAACAAGAAGAAAAAGAAAAAAAGAAAAAACAAAAACCACAACCACAAAACAAAACACCACACACCAAAAATCCCGCACTATGATATTTTGATATTTTACATAGCCTCTATTGCTAAGGAGAAATCAGCTGGATCACTCTCTAGTAAGAAATGCTATACATGCTATATACACTTTTACGTACAGAGATTTTCACAGAATGCTACCCATACAAAAAACTATACAGGAGAAATTTGTCATTGAGGACGTGGTCATAAACTGCTAAGCAAGCAAAATCCAAGTCTATTATCACCATTTCAAGTAAAATAGTGCTTTACATTCAAATTTATAAAATGTAACTTCAGCCAACTCATTATGGATATTTGCAGCTTATAAACAATTTAAAAGTAATGAGAATCATTAACTCGAACTCCAAAAGCTAACACAGTTTAACCTGGCATAATGTACATGGAATATTAAATAGATGTTGGCAAAATATACTCTGCATATCTTATTAGCCAAATATCAGCCATAAATTCATCCCACTTCACAGCTTATCTCCTGAAAAATAAGTCTAACAGTGTTTTTCTATGTATAAAATTATAATACTTATGAAGAAGGTCAGTCTAGTATTTATGTTTTGACAGTAGCAGTTTCCGTGTAACAATTATTTAACAAAGTAATGAAGCTTCAGTGTGACCATATCTAGTATTCACTTGTCTAAAAGATAGTGGAAAGCATAAAAAAAACATTGCATTCCATTTTCCAAGATCATTTTGCCACTCAAGACCAAATTCAAACCAGCACCGCACAAAACCAGACTTCGCTTTCAGAAATTCTTGACATTAAATGTGGCAGGAACTCAAGAGTGTTTTATGTTATTATTTATGGGAAGAATCACTACCACATAAATTACAAATTCCAGCTAAAGGATTGTGGTAGTATACAGAAAATGACTGGCTCCTGAATTAAACATCTCATGTATTTTTCCTGCAATTATTTTCCTCTTGGATATTATATTCACTAATCTTCCAAGGGACACCTTGGATAACTCCATGACTACTGCTTCTTAACTAATTAGTCAAAATAGCATAGCTTGTTCTTATTGAAAGATGTCATGAAGGATTCAGAGCTCAGAAATGGATCTTTTAAAGAACTGTTTTAAATATAGAGGAACTCTGTACAGCAATCACACAATATTCGTCTTAAGATTCCAAAAATCCCTTTCCCTGCTCAAGGCTTGCATGATACTTATGTTCATGGAATGAATTGTATTGCAGATTGCAATTGGCAAGTCTGAAAATATTTTCTTTATGACTTTCTATTTTCTAATTCTTTTCAGGTTTAAATCTTAAGCATTTTTTCCTTGATGTTGATTTACAGAAATACTTTATCTTGCAACTACTTGCATTAGAATTCCCTGAGTCACAGGTTCATCCATTCCTCCTGATGGAGCTCTGATCACATTTCTTAAGGAATTTTTTCACTCATCCATCACTGATACCGGTTCTAAGACTTCATTTTCAGTCTCTCTTTCCCCCTGCTGGACATTGCTCTTAGTACAACTAGAGAGGTATTAACCCTTTCTTCCTACAACATGCAAGTACCACACTTTGCTGAGTGTCTGTCTTCACAAAAACTGTTCTTGTCTAATTCAGGCTTTGTTTTTCAAATAACTACTGACTTACTACTGTAAAAACATAAATCATCTACTAGTTCAGCATTAAAATTCTGGATTGTGTACAGCAAAACTCATTTGTTGTGCACAACACCTGTTCAAACCATTTCAGATACTGAATTTCATTTATTTGGATGAATTTTCACATGTCATTTGTAAATCTCACTCTGGAAAAGTATTTGTAGGTAAAACCAGAAACATTTGATGGCCTCATGTTCACTTCATGGGGGAGGTTGGTAGCTGCTGTCTTAAACCTCATATGGGCAAGCAACTACCTTTAGGCTATCCTCAGCACACCTGCCTGAGTTTCTGGTGTACAAAAGAAGTGTAGCTCCACATAGGGACAGAACAGCAGCAGACCTGCTACGTGACACAGGTACACTATGCCTGCCTGCAATTAGAAAAAGAAAGGGAGAAAGGACAAGGAAGAGTGTAAACCTCCTCCAACAATTTTGCCTTCAGCCAGCTATGCCACATGTCTCTTTTCCTGACTTCTACTAATAGTCCTATGCAGTTACAATTCCTTCAATTGAAGACGCACATAGTTACTACCAGATAATGACAATTTCCATTATTTTCTATATTAGCAAATAAAGTAAAACAGAAACATAACAGTGATGTCACTTAAGGCAGACCACTGAACATAGTTCATATTCCTAGCAGAAGAAATGGAAAGTTCAAAGAACTGTAATGCCCTCCTACAAACTGCATGAGTTACTACGCACCGACAAATGCAAATGATTTTGTTTCCAGAACACAGCAGCAGTTTTCTACGGAGCTTGCCTCTGTAGACAGCTTACCTCTTGTACACAATGTTGAGCTCTATCCTGAAGATCACTCACTACTGTTATTAACAACAGCCACCAAGGCATTTGACAATAAATTTAAAGTTCCCCTTGAACTCAGCTAAAAGACCAATACATATACACCACAGGGGGCAGCACACTTTTGTTAGTTTTGTATCAGAGATTAAACTGTATTTCCTTAGTCAGCAATAAATCTATGAATTTACCAAACATCTTCATCCTTTTAAAAACAATATGTGCAAATGAACGGACTAAAAATTTTATACAGCATATAATGCCTACAGTTGGTTAAAATTTTTCAGCTCTTTTGGTGGCTATACCACAGAATCATAGAATGTCTTGAGTTGAAAGGGACCCACAAGGATCATCAAGTCCAGCTCCTGTCCCTGCACAGGAAAATCCCACAGTTCACATCATGTGTCTGAGGGTGTTGTTCAGTCTCTTCTTGAACACTGCCAGGCTTGGGGCCGTGACACCTCCCTGGGCACACTGCTCCAGTGCTGCACCACCCTGTGGGTGAAGAACCTTTTCCTAATGTACAATCTAAACCTCCCCTGGCACATCTTCCTGCCATTCCCTCAGGTTCTGTCATTGGTCACCAGAGAGAAGGGATCAACACTTGTTCCTCATCTTCTCCTTGTGAGGAGGCTGTAGCTGCCATGAGGTCTCCCCTCAGTCTCATCTTCTCCAGGCTGAACAAACCAAGTGACTTTAGTGGCTCTTCAGATGGCTTCCCCTCTAAACTTTTCACCAACTTGGTAGCCCTACTGACAGTAACAAGCCTTTCTTTTTTAACTGAGATTGAGAGTTTGCAATGACAAATGCAACTCAATTACTACATTCACCATTAAGTGATTCACCATCTGATGATTTGAGGTAAATTTAAGCACAGGCATTTCAACTGGTCCTGTGAGAAGTTGCTGTATAACTCTGCGCTGAGTTGCCTAGGTAGCTACCGAAGTCAACTGAGAGAGCCACCAACATGGCTTCTGCATCACACTTCAAATCAGAAACACAAGAGAGTTCTGTCCTTGTTGTTAGTAGGGCCGTATGTGTATCCACATTATATCTGCTGGCAGTCTTTATCTTACTTTACCTAGTGATAACTTGGTTACTTTGGCCTACCAGATAATTTACCAGGAATGATGTGTTTTGTTGTTGTTTCGTTGTTGTTTTCTTTTTAATAATATAAACTCAATTAAAATGAAAATATTTTTGGATTTGCAACCGCAGGCAAAATACTGTTCATTCCCAAATCATGATAAGTCAGCAAAAGGCTTATAGATATGTAAACAAATTTTATGAATTATCCCATTAAAAAACATGTCTGGAGGACTGTTCAAAGGCATTGTTTTCAAATGGTGAATTAAGGGAATAATTATATATTTATTAGGCTGGCTGAATTTCTATGACATTATTTGACTGTCATAACAATTTAGGATGTATTTGAGAGTTGATACTGGATGTCAGCTGAGGAAATTGAAAATAGTTCAATTGATTGGTTTCTACCTTTAAGAGGTTCCTTTTCTATTAAGAAAGAAAATGGTGCTATTGCCTGCAAATGGAGTTAAAATGCTATTAAATGCCTGTACTTTGAAATACATCCCAAAGCTATTTGATGTCTCTTCCTGAATCTTATTAGCAGTCAAGAAAATTCAGATTGCCAAAACACTTAAAAATGCTGCCCAGAGCAGACCTATTCTTATTGTCAGCAGAGATGATAATCAGGCAATCAAGGAACTTTTTTCCATAGGCAAGTCTGAACTGGTCATTTAGGGTTTATACTGATGAAAAAATTCCCTGCAGAGATTCAATATACAGAGATGGAAACTCAGTCTCAGCAGCATAACAAAATCTATCCAGACTTCTTTAAATAAATCCTTCCATTGGATTTAAGTCAGTGTAACAAACAGGTTTTCTACTAAAAGGAAGTGATATAACATGGCAACTTCTGGAGACTGAGCATGAAAGAGTGGAAGGTAAGAAAAGAAGTGGTAGGAATGATCCTTAAGAATTTCTGAGGTTTTTTTTTTTGCTCATCTCTTACCAGTCATGTACAAATTACCATTTTCTCTGCCTCTATCTACTTCAAACATTTTATTTCTACTACTTCACCCAAGCCCTTTTTTTGTATTAAAGCTAAAATTCCTTGGTTTGATTTTTTTTTGGGGGGGTGGGTTTTGTTTGGTTGGTTTTGTCTATAACAAGTTGTCATTTCCTCATGATGTTTGTGTGCATCTCCCTATCAGGTCCAAAGGATTGTGACAGCATATATACATACATTGAATGTTGGCTAATTACTATCACTTTCTTCTGGTTACACAGCTGTCATTCTGAATTTTTTGAAAAATTATGCAAATTTAGCAGAGGCAAATTGTCCTTCTCTGCAGTTACAGTTCCACGCTCAAGGTGCCTTTGTAAACATATTCTTATATAAATCTTGTATTATTTATTAGTTTGTATATACATATACACAATATATACAAACAATACCTTATGCAGGCTAATTTGTCTTAAAAGAAATAATCTATTTAATCAGGCACTGACACAAAGAAATTGGTTAGATAACCTGGGCTTCAACAACTACTGCACTATAAACAGCAATTGAGAATAAAACTTTACAATTTACACAACAAGATGAGTCCACTGTTGAAATCCCTCAACAGACATAGAGACTCTGATGGAGATGAGAAAGAAAAGTTCAACCTCAGGAAAAACTTTGAACAAGGTCACTTCCAGAAAGACCAGGCAGATTCTGAATACTAAACAACAGAACACTGAAGCAACAGCAATTTGTCTCAACTGTCACACTTGCCATGTAAAAGAGGGAAATACTCAGTGATTCAGTTTTCAAAACACAGAACAAAGCAGAACAATAAAATTCCCAGACTCAGTGAAGTATCTCTAATGGGTTTTATTCCATAAAAGGAAGATGATGGTTTCATACAATGGAAGTCCTTCCTCTTCACAACAGAAAATAAATCTCTTCAAGGCATTCAAGAAGAAAAATTCTTCAACTTAGGACTTAAGTCTCGCAGGGAAGAAAACCCATAAAATACACCAGCAGACTTGATTTTTTTCTGGACTAAGACCTGGGAAGTCTGTCATGGCGTTCCTCAGGAAAACTTTATCCCTGCACTCTGTCCCATCACAAATTTGTGCTAGCTCTACTTGAAAAAGACCCACACATTCTGCTGAACATCGCTATTCTTCAATTACCAGTAAGAATAAGAACACAATTCACTTCTCTGACAATTGCAACAGAGACAACACTTCAGAGGTCTGAGCCAGTATTCCCAGAGTAACAAATCAGGAGTATCTAAAATGTGCATACATTAAATTTTTAATGTTAGGAATGTGTTAATTTGAACTTCAAAACACAGTGATTCGCTGAAACAAGCAGATCAAAGCACATATAGCCTCCTCTCAGCATTCAGAAATACTTTTGAGAGTACAACTCATTCTGAAATTTCTAATAATCTACAAAAGTCAGTTGGCTGAAGTACATTTCATCAAGCTAAGAGAACCTTCCCCCATTCCTTAAGATAGGAAGGCTATAAGTGAGAATATAATGCAGAAAATTACTATTAGATTATTGTGCAGCCTTTAACCTGCTCACAGGTAACTTTCGGTTTTTTCCAACAGCTCAGATCAGAAGAGAATCTACTGCTCAAAGCCAACCATGGGTTTTCCTATAAAAAGATACCTAAAAATCCCCACAATCAAGGAGGGCCTGCTCATTTCCAGCCCTCAGAGAGCATCATTACCTAGCTCCATTTCATATATCAAGGAAAAGATTAAAGAGGTGATAAGGATAGTAGACTCTGAATACCACTGCTGCTGTAAAACCTCTGATTCTAGGATGCTTTTTAACCTAATAATATAGTATTCAGATAAACAACCTTAAAACTAATATTAGTAGTTCTTTCTAGCCTAATTTCTGGCATGACCAAGTATTGCTGATCTCAGGAGTGTGGCTGATTTCAGAGAACAAGGGCAGTAACCAGCCAGGCAATTCTCAGGCTGGAGTAGCCAATATTTTTCTGCCAAAGAAAACAGTGAAATGCCTGTAGTATCAATTTTATAGAAGTTGTGTTGACAAAAATTCCAGCCTGACAGTTTGTTTTGTGGGGGTTTCATCTGTTGGATTTTTGTTTGAGTTTTTGGTTGGTTAAGGTTATTTTGTTTGTTTGGGGCTTTTTTTGTTTGTTGTTCTTCTTTTGTTTAAGGACCATGACTCTACTCTTATTTCTATTTTAGTTTCTCAGTCTTTCAACAATTTTGAGCTTTTATCTCTGGAGAGGAGGACATTAGTAAAAATTCTTGTAAATAATTTTCAACATTAGAAAAAATGCATACTACAGCACTCTTAATGACCAGGAAACATAGCAGCGTACTACAAGGCATAAAGTAAATAGCAAGTTTAAGTTTAAAGAGAAAGTGCAAGTTATTCCTTTTACTCTCTTTCCACAGAAACCCATATTTCTAGCTCTACAAAAAGAAATCCCTTCTTGATTGGTCAAAATCGTGGCTGTGCTAGATCATCTGCATTTTAACGGTTATTGTTCTCTGAAAATATGGTCCTCTCAGCTCTAAATATTTAACTTTTATTTAGAGCTTTTTTGTGAATAATCTTTTCTTTCTTCTTTTACGGACTTCTTCATAAATAAATACTATAAACAAATATAAACTGATGCCATTTCTGGAAAGCTATTAGCCCTTATTATACATGCTTTATGGACTGATCACACTGGCTTTGTAGTATTGCATCGATTCAGGTCTATGCAAAGAAAAGCTTTGTTCATCTATTTTCTGCCAGTATTACAATTTTTTAAAATAATTGTGTTTCAAAATACACTTTTCAGTGACAATGGAAGAATTTTCTGTGAACATTCCTGTTAATTTTTATTTGCACAATAACTACCATAAGTTTTGCTTTCAACTTCTTGTGAAGTGAGCCTCCTCTTCACCACGACCCCAATAAGCAAATAAAAAGGGTTATTTATTAAAAATGAAGGTATTGAAACTTTACATATGCTCACTTTCTCTTAAAAGAAACAGAGAATTAAGATGCTTTATTCTTTGATTTCTCCCCTGGCTTTTAGAAATAACAATACCCCATTCAGTCTTCTGCAATGAAAGCACAAGTCCTTAAATTATGTATTATAAAAGAGCATTTAAATACTGCAAATATTGAACCATTCATGAGGTGAACTCTGCATAAATTTTCTGTGCTATCAAATTATCATTTCAGATTCCCATTCTCTTTGTCAAAATAGGAGTAAAGTGCTGTCTGAAGTTTAACAAAAACAAGCACAAGTGCCACCATTCACTCTTCTGTTCAAAAGTTCATTTCACTTCGAGCCCCAGAATGTTTGATAAAGCATTTGTATACAATTCAGGAAATATTCTCAGTACAGGAAAAATGCATCCACAAGGAATCCTTGAGTCCAAATCCATTGAACACCTAAACAACAGCACTGTTCAGGGAAACAACCACAGAACGATTAGGGTTGGAAGGGACCTCTGGAGATCATCTAGTCTAATCCACCTTTTAAGTAAATTTAACCTGATTTCCTTCTTCAAGAAACAAGTATGCATAATGGACACCATGGACTAGCTCCATCCACAGGTCTTCCACAGCATTAAATAGGAACGTTAAGATGCACGTACAGGCCCCATGAGGCGTGTCCTCACTGACACCACCACCACCACTAAAATGGACAAACAGAATAAAACAACTGACAAAACAATGATTTTTTTTTTTTTTTTTAAAACCCACAACTTTTGGGGGGGGAGGTCAGAGATTTTTTTTAATGATATTAAAGTTCTGTATGTATGTACAGGTTGGTGTTAAGAATATACAAAGACAATCCTAATGGCTATACATATTGTACATAGACATATGCTAATTTATCCATGAATTACAAAAGTAAGTAAAGCTTGTAAGCAGTTCTTACTAGGTATTACAGTTGATCTTCCAGTTCTCCCTGTCAACTGTTAAGTGAACGCTTAAACTATTAACATCTTTTTATCTTTGGAATATTTAGACTTACCACTATCTAGGAACAGGACTACATCTTATTGTAAGTCCACAGAGAGCAAAAGCAAACAGTATTAGGCAAAGACAAAATAAAAAACAATCCCATAACAAGCACAGGAATGAGTTCTCTCTGATCTCTCTTTTTTTAATTCAGGGTGGGTTTTTTTTCTGGTTGATTTTTTTTGTTTGTTTGTTTTGGGTGTACACCAACAGGTACACTGGGATACACCAATGGGAAAAGCCCCAGCTCAGCATACAAGCACTCTATGATATATTACCTTATGACTTTTATTGTTGGCTCTCTGCTACTCATCATCGATGTGCTACCTAAAACTAATTTTCCAACACAAAAAAATATTTTGAATATTGAATATATATCCTACATAAAAAACTATTTTGAAGATTTGTTCTGGTGTTAGACAAACCCAACATCTTTGGAAATGGTCCAGGGATCCTAACATGTCACTCAAACAGCCATGCGGCAGGATACTAGCCAGCTACTTTGTCACATTTCTCTTCATCTTTAAGGTTAGTCCTCAAACCACGAGGCCTGTGAATGCCTATTTTGAAACTTTATAGTGTTTCCCCCTTACTGCAATTGTTTACTGTTATTCTGTAACAGACACATGGTGTGAACTGAGGGGTTGCCATATGCAGGGACAGGAGTTGGCCTTAATGATCCTTGTGAGTCCCTTCCAACTCTGCACATTCTATGATTCTACGAATACCAAAATTAGCAAACAAGACAAGCAGGCAGCTCAAGACTTACACTCGGCCTGAGATATTGATCTAAAACCAGACTTCAGAGCACCAACATGATTGCACTTTTGCATTTTGTACGAGAAGAAGCAGCATCACGTTATTGGTACTAACAGCACGGTTTTGATAAACCAGCATTTTCCAATTAACTTTTTTTTTTTTTTAAAGGCTTATTCCTTTCAAACTTTTAACCCAATATTTCTTCCTTTGGACTGCCTTTTACATCTTTTGTGTTTGCAATATAGCACTTATTCTTTAAGTGACTGACTTCAATGAACCTAAGCTCCATTAGACTCAGTAGGAAGGCTTGAATCAGGTCCTGAGTGCACTCAGATGATAGTGTCAGAAAAAACTCCATACTGAGTAAAAGGGGTTTTTTTCCCCAGTAATCTTTAGCACTTAGGGGTTTTTTTTGTATACAGAAATCTGAAACACATTTCTTTTAAAAATACTTAATTCAAAAATATTGTAAAGATTAAAGAAAGCATTAGCATTCTTATACATAGCATAAGTCACTTATCCTCACGTACCTAATATATACTGACTTCCTATGTTCAGAATTATCAGGGATTTTAAAACCTTTTGCCATTTTTTTTTTCTACAAGGTTTATTACGAAAGTGTGTTTTTCCAACCACTGTAGCTAAAACTTCTGCTTTAAAACTTCATCATACAGTAAAAAAGATGGATATATTCCCAGTGTGGCCATTCACCATCTGCTTAAGCAAATACACTTAAAGATGCTTCTACAATTGTGATAAAATGACAGCAAATCTAACAGCACACAGAGCTCATATTCCACAACGATGATTGTACAACTATAGTTTGCATCATTAGGGAACAATAAAAGTCTTTATGTTCCATTCGAATGGCAAGAACCTTTATCAAAGAGAAGCTGGAATAGGAAAATAACAAAGAAATGATCCATTCAGCAGTTGTCTTCAATTTAGGAGCAGTAATGAAACAACTTCTTGACCGTAATTAGTATCTAACACTGCACAGATGCCTTTCTCACATATACAAGTCTTGCCATTTTACTAGACATCACACGTGTTTTTTTCCTCACTTTTCACATTTGATTAATCATAAACACAAGTAAATTTCATATTCTTAGAAACAGTTCAGTTCACATTCCCTGTGTATTTAGATTGTTCTTCTTTTAATTATCAATGTGATGACTGGGAAATGTTAAGTTCATAGCTACCTCCTTGCACAGTGAAGTACTCTGACAAAAAAAGCCTGAGTAAGAAATGAAAACTTGCAATTTTATTAGTCAGTAGCATTTTTTCTCTTCTATACAACTAACATTACTAGATAGAGATCAAATCTGTATTAAAACAGTGCTAATAGCAAAGCTTAAATATACTACATGTTTACCAGGAGTCTTAGTAATAACCCTACGGAGAATACAGCTAAGAACTCTACTGCTTTAAGGCCAACATCAGCAGTTTTCTTTGGCAAAAACACTTTTTCTTCTAGATATTCAGCAGTCTTGGTCTCTAAATGGTGAAAAGAAAAAAAAAATTCACCATCTGTTTCAGCCCTGAGGGAAACAAACTTTCCTGGCAGTATACAGTTCAGGATTTAATTGCACCCAAAGCCAATACAAGTAAATGCAAAAATATAAAACATCATTCTTAGCAAGTGAAAGTTTTCTATACTTTTACTTCAGCATATTTCTTTGAGCTACACTTTCACCTATTTTTGCTGTAATCTGTTTTCCTTTATTTCCGTTGTTTGTTTTCAACAGTTTTAAATTAAATCCACATTACCATTACAAATAAAGAGAAAACTAAAAGATCTAATTACATTTCATTGCGCAGTTTATCAAATTTCATTTAGTCTATGCTGAATACCATTAAAAGTACATTTGCTAAGGCAAATAATCTCAAGTAACTTTTTTAAAGCAATCTAGTTTCTTCATGAAAAGCAAAAACTTCAAATAATATAAAGTTTGTAAACATGAATGTATTTTTAATACCAGTAGCAAAGCTCTGTGATTTCAATGATAGCAAAAGGGAAAAGATCAGGGTCAAACAAAAAGGGAACTAAATCATACCGAGGCAAAAATTAACTATTTCAAATTCCTGAAATTATGTTTTTAAAAATCAGTTTCAGTTGGAGGATTCTTTGGGACATTCCATATAAATTTCCATGTAAGCCAAGTCTGCTTTATCTCAGGACAAAGTCTGTCCCTTAATTTGCTAATACGCTCTCTTTTAATTGTAGTTTATGTTAAAAGGAGTGTAACAAATAAATAAAATGCTGTCATTGGATCACTCCACTTATTATAGGCCTCTGCAAAGGTTCAAATTAGTAGTTTTTGCTTGCAATGCTTTATTTTACAATGATATAGATAATTAACTTTTTAAAAAGAGGTAATATATTTAGTGTAAAAAAACCACCACGTCCTGTCAATAAAAAAATACACCACAATGTTCATCAAAATCATGCTGTTAGTTATTTTATTTACTTGTCTATAACATGATTAAGAGAGTACACTGCCCAAGTCTGCTTCTGTTAGAAAATGCTTGTAGCTAATTATTTTCTGGCCATTTACCACACTTGCCCATACCATCACTTTGAAAACTGGGAAAAAAAAAAAAAAAAAAAATCTTAAAACTGTNTTATATCTGTCATCACAAGCATGGATGGAAGTGGAAGTCATCTTTGTAGCACAGTGTGTTCTAGTCACAAGATGAGACAAAACAAAGGGAAAAATTAGAAGTTATCTTGGTAGCGATCTCCTAAAAATTTGAATTTGGAAGTGTCCAGCTATTAGATCTCATTGCCTATATTTTGCACTTTCTAATAGATTCCAAGAGGTATGGGAAAAAAAAACCAAAAACAAAAAACAAAAAACAACACACATACAATATCTACAGAAATGTGTAGAACTTTGCCTAAACTGGGTAATGCCAACCATGTAAATTACGTAACTTTGAACCGCATCCAATTTCTCAGGTTCCACTAAGGCACTACGCATTACAAACAAGCAACCAACCCTAAAAAGGCAAAACTATTTTCCTAATTTTTCTTTACTGCGAACCCACAAATATTTGTACTATTCTATGTTGAGGAAGAGTAAATGGCAAACCTCAAGAGACGCTTTTAACTTACAGGTTTTAACAACTATCGATTTACTTTGCCCATCAACTATTAAGTACTGAAGTCAGAAGGGGAAATTTAGGATGAATTTTGCATTCCTACCACTCTCCAGTGTCTGTAAAAAGGAAGCTATTGCTTTGTTCAGTTGCTATACCACATCCTAGCCAACTTGAATTACAACTATTATGCCAATGCCTTGTATATGTATCCAACTGCTAACGATTTTTAACGGCCAACAATATGTTCCATCAGACACACTTCCCACAGGACCTGATGATAATTCTGACATGATTTCAATTAAAACTCTAAAAAGTTTGCATTCAAACCAATGTACATTAGCTGAATGGTTTGTTGTTATTCTAAACCAAAAAAAACCCTCACTTAAATGTCTGCCTAAAGACAAGACTTCCTCTGTTTATTACAAATACATGACAACGCAGTTTAAATTTAGTTCTATGTACTGTGTAACAAATTTCACTGCTCCATAGTTCCCTATTGATATCTAAGAATAACCTGATTTGATAAAAATAAGTGAAAAATTCTAATAGCCAGCAAGAAATTTTAAGTTTGGAGTACATGCAGTCATTGTGTAGCTATGTTATGGACTACAGTTGCCTATTATTTTTCCAGTTTTGAGCACCTCCAGTAGTCACAGTATTAGACAGCACTATTATTATTTTAGAGTGCCATAAAGAGTTGTACAGTGGCTTTTTTGCCTTTTCTAAAGCTTTTTTTTTTTTTAACGTTCATATTAACATAGACATTGAAGATGCAGAGACTATTTGAACCATACTTGTGCAATCCCCGTACTCCCAGCAATGTGTCAACACGTTTATGACAGTAATGACCTCGCAAAACAGCAAAGAAAATCTATCCTGTGTGTATCTTCCTAGCTGCAACAGCAGGCCTGAGCTACTAGGTTAGAAAGGAGGGCACTAGTAGGACTTTAATGCTACCTCTCCACTGATCACACTGTGCCAGAACTCTACTTCTATTTCTCTTCCTCTGTTCTCTCCAATTCTCCCTCAAAAGCACTGGGAACTACTGGCTGAAGTGGAGCACAGCATGCTACTTTCTGGCCCTTCAAAAGCATGTGTAAAGTAAGGGTGTTTGTTGGAGATGCTCACCCACAGAATCACAGAATGGTTAAGGTTGAAAGGAGCCTTCATCTGGTACAACCCCCCTGCTCAAGAGGGCCACCTACAGCTGGTTGCCAAGGTCCATGTTCAGTCTGGTTTTGAATAGGTCCAAGGAAGACTACTCTACAACCTCTTTGAGCAACCTGTGCCAGTGCTTGGGTCACCCTCACAGTAAAAAAAAAAAATGCCTCCTGATGTTCAGACAGAACATCCTGTGTTTCAGTTTGTGTCCATTGCCTCTGGTCCTCTTACTGAGCACCCATGCAAAGAGCCCAGCTCCATCCTCTTTGTACCTTCAGGTATTTATTCACATTTATGAGATCCCCCTGAGTCTCCTCTTCTCCGGGCTGACCAGTCCCATCCTTTCCTCAGAGAGGAGATGCTTCAGTCCCCTAATCATCTTTGTGGCCTTTCACCAAAATCTCTCCAGTATGCCCATGTCTCTGTTGTACTAGTGAGTCCAGAACTGTACACAGTACTTCAGGTGTGGCCTCATCAATGCTGAGTAGGTGGGAAGGATCACTTCTCCCAGTCTCCTGGCAATACGTTGTCTAATGCAGCCCAGGATGCTATCGGCCTTCTTCACTACAAGGGCACTTTGTTGGCTCATCCCCGTGATTTCTCATAATATCAGTGCTACAGCTACACAGTCCCTCTCCCATCATGATCCCTTGTATGGAAGGAATGATACAAGATCCTGTACATCACCTGCTTCTGTAAGTAACACTTAGAAAGAACTACTGTTGCACTATTCAACCAAATGCAAATTTAACTGCAAACTTGAATCTGTTATAGTAAAAGAAGGTGAATGAGGCACATCGTTCAATACCTGTAAAACCCACAGTGACTAAGTATAACTTAATTTAGAGCAAGAATTAACAATATATGCACTTTTAATGAAAAAAGCTTACTTCTAGTAAATATTATCCAGGTATACAGATTTGGAAAAACTATTGTAGTAGTATTGGCAAGTAAATAGGAGTTGTAAGCATTTGTGAAACTGCTCATGCAAACACAGTATCTCCACTTTAAGGAGAAGGAAAAAAAAATATATATATATATCACTAAAACTATTTTTTCTCCCCTTAAGCACTCTTTCCTATTTACTTGCAGAAGTGGAAGAAAAACCCCACCAAAACCAAAACCAAAACCACTGAAAATCCTTTCAACCAAATTTCTGAAGCTCATAGAGCCTGTATGTAAAGTATATTATCAGAAATAGGCACTGAGTTGGCATCTACACTAAGAAAACAGACAATCTGGGTAATCACATCTACATTTAAAATGTTGCTTCTCCGATATAGTGACATGATAGAGACTTTAGAACGTAGCTTTCAGTATAAATGCAGCTTATTTGACCAGATTAAACATTGTTAGTGGAAGCAGAAAATGTATAAATGCAGAATATATAATAGTTTTAGTTTATTGACACATCTATTCCACTGTTGAAGGAATTAATATACAAAGACTGGGACTGCTCTAGCTACTGAAAGTAAGAGATGTCTTCAGCCAGTAAAAAATATCCTTTATTCGTAATGTGTTTGAGTCTTGTCACTGCCTCATCTTCTATTTTAAATGTATGAATTTAATTTGAAGGAAGAAAAAAAAGAGTAGAGTTCTAGGCCTTAGTTGCAAAGTAGTACAATATCACCAACCGCAATGAATACAGGGTATGTTCAACATTTAGTTTTTAAATGAAGCATGTTATTTGCATATTCTCATAAATATCTTACATCCAACTTTACTCTGCAGACTCAGTAGCAGGTATTACATATGTAGGCCTTGCATCTCTGTTAGTTTAGACAATTTAAGACAATTGTGGGCATGCCTGAGGAAAAATGAAGGCAGTCTTCCAAATCTCCTGAGCAACGCAACTCAAGAAAATGAGTCATGTGGGGACAGCAGACTAGAGGAACAGTACTAAAATTTAGGTCATAGTTTCAAAGGGCGATAAAAAGAACCAGTTTTCCATTGGTTAGAGCATCACTTTCCAAAAAAAAAAAAATGCTGAAAGAAGCAGAATATATACCCGCCATTAACCCAACAGCGATTTTTAACACTCTGTGAATGTGCAGTTACTAATTTTAATAGTTAAAAACATTTACAATTTCTGCATGAAGTAATACTTAAGAAATTAGCCTTAAATCATAAGTATTGTACTAAAATTAACATATGTAAATCATGGGCTCAATTCCTGATATAAGTTAAATAATTCCTATGCTGTATCAAACATGTTTTACAATCAAGCAGAATCTTTCTTCTTAGTCTTCTGATAAGAGCTCTGAAAATATTTTTAATATTTCTTTTCATAATCCAGTTTATGTTGAATATACATCTGGAGCAATAGTTGAAGCTTGACAGTTTATCAGCAACCTTAAGGGTGTATGCTGCCTGAAGGAATTCAAGCTTTCAGAAAGAGTATAATAATGCTGGTTTTGAGAACTTCAACAGAGAAGGCAGCTGATAGCCAGAGAAAAAAAGCAAAAACATTTTAGATGTCTTAGCAACAAGTTCTGTTGCAATGAAAACATTGTACTAGAATGTCAATCAGATTAATGTATCCTAAATTTCTTTTGAAAGACTGGCTAAATTAACACTGACACTACATTAATGAGTGTGAGTATTCAAGATTTATTATATTTAAGACCAGTTGAAATATTTCCTGGAGTGAAACAGAAACTTAAATGCTTCCATTTGAAGTATATGAACATCAAATCAGATGAAATAAATGTCAGTGCTTCTAAATTAATGTGCCAATATTTTAGGAACCAGTCTAAGACCACAATCACCTGGGTCACAAATCATACATGGGCCAAAAAAGAAAAAAAAAACAAAAAAAAACCAAAAAAAACAAAACCAAAAAAAAACCCCCACACTCTTTGATCTAATCCTGTTTTAGTCACTGAAGAGGCAAGACCAGTGTTCTAGATCTTTTCTGTGGGCTACTGTTAGGATTTAGTTCACCTCATACAATCATTTTGGTTTCAAAAGACCTCAATTCCCCCAGCCTTCTTTCAAACAAAAAAGCCTTCAGCCTTTCCCGTAGTATTTGCAAAGTCTGCTTGTGGAAAATCCTGTTGCTTTTACTGATGAGATCTGCTGTGTACAAAGCACACAAAAAACTTGTTTTGAATCTGTTCCTGCTGCCTTATTTGATAATTTTTAATTCTTTTATTGGAACACAAGACAGTCTACTCACATCCACCTTCAGCATGTCCTGATGATTTCATAAGCCTCCTCCGTTTCTCTTATATGCCATATAGTACTTTTAGTCATTCTTGCTGGGGTCTTCCGAACTTTTTCGAATTTGCCCATATCCCTTTTGAATTTGTTTATAGTCAGCTCTAATCCTGAATACCCTGAACAACTTAGTATCAGCAGCAAACTTTCTTACCTAAGTTTCTACTTTCTCTTTTGGGACCAGGCTGAAAAGCAAACATTAGAGCAGTCCTCAGAAATCTAGCCATTTTAGTAATAGTAATAAGAAATCTGAAGTCAACAGACAGTTTAACAGATTAAAAAAATAGACTAAAATAGGAAGAGAAGTAAAATAACGGTAATAAGGATGCTATAAAAGTTACCTGGAAGTAAAAACTTACATATGAAGTAATCTTTATTCCAGAAATATTCTAGAAAAGTCATAGTACAAAGGAATATCTGTTACATTCCTGAGGCTTCCTAGTAAACAGCAGTTTGTCATAATGATTGATTGTATCACTGTGCATAGAAATAGGTTTAATGTAAAACATAAAAGAAGCTGAGGGTGCAAAGAAAATATAAGAGGAAGTTTGTCATGGGGAAGTTTTTAGTCTCTTTATTGGCCTGGATTTATGAAAACTAAGTAATTGAAGTTAGCAGAAAAACATAGCTGAAGCTTATTTGACACTCAGCGTGGAGCATTCATCACCCAGCACATTGTCCCATGCAAGAGTCCAACTGAACTTTTTAGAAGCTGAAGAAGAATAATGCCTGCAGACTTCTAAATTCACGACAAAGCCATGGACTTCACAGTGCCACTTCACAGAATGAAGACAGCAGTGGAGGCACTAAGCAAAGCAACTCTACTCCCTTTGAATCACCACCCTCTGGAGCTTGTTAAAGCTACAGCAAGTGACAGTCAGGAAAGCATTACACAACAGTATCAAGCGCAGCGGGAGCCTGATGGTGGGATTTCTTTTCTCGCACAAAACATGAAGCTGTTCTGCAACATGAAGCGCATGGCGTGAGAACAGCCAGGCCACTGGGAGCAGATAGAAGGCAGAGGCCACCCAGACAAAGAACTACGTAGTTCTGGGCAAGCCAGCAAAAACAGTGCCAAGCCAGAATGGCATCAGCACAGACTTCCCATCTTACGCTGTCAATATAAGATATTATAAATAATCGAAGCTTTGAACTTTGATTTTTGTCACTGGTATTTCCTTTAGTTCATCATTTGTTTCCTCTTCTTTTTACTACCGAACTCACCATCTTGGCACTTAGCCATCTCTTTTTTTTCTCCTTGATATATTCACTCCCTACCTTTGCTCCATTATTTCCTTCACTTTCCCTTTTCTCTTACCATCTCCTATATTCTGTTCGGGAGGTAAAAACTAATAAAGCCACAAATATGATAAGCAGGCTAAGTAAAATAATAGCCAGGCAGCTGGTCACTTCCCCATTCCTTCATTTTCCCATTAGTTGAAATAATAATTTGAGAGCATTCTTAGATCACCAAGGATTTCCTAAAGAGTTCTCTTAAGTTCTTAGAATAATCTTAAATACTTCGAAACATTTTTTGACACTTAAGGCCAGAGACCACCTCTGAAAGTGATTGTGGAACTTGCATTCACTAACATCTAGTCAGAGGACACTGGACTTCACAGGTGTGAAACAGAGGACTCAACAGGTATAGAAAATACTTCTAATATAATCCCTTTTTCTATGGATCTAATAGTAATTATCTTCTTTGCAGAATAATTTTTTCACTATGCCAGAAAACATTGAGACACCTTATTGAGTATCTCAAAGGGTCACAGTCAGCATTTAAACAAGACATTAGGAAATATCATTCAGCTTCTGATGCAAGCTATCACGGTGTGCCAATAAGCAACTGACAGAAAAATTACAAGAAGAATGGAGAAAAAGTAATTTCTAATTAAGGATGGCCATTGTCTTGATCCATGTCAAAAATGTACAATTTGCATGACAGTTTCAATCTCCAGGAAAGGACAGAGATACTTAAAAGTTTCTATTTCAATTACTGCTCTATGCCTGCATTTCACTCATGTTTGGTAAAAACGTATAATTTAATTTAGGGCAAGAAAATAAACTTAGCAAGTTACAACGACAAAGGAAGGAGTCCAGTGAATCTGGCCATGCCCATGTCAGATACAGGAATGGGAAGAACAGTTCATATATTCTATTAACTGTTCCAGTTTACCTGCACCACCTGTCAGCCTACAATTGGACCATACGAGGAGAGTACAGCTTTGACATAGGTAGCTTTCACTGGCTCAAAATGCATTTATCAAATGTTTCAGACACGGCTTTTTAGGAAGAATTTGATATCTTTTATCTGTATTGTTTCACACACAGCTTACATTTCTCAGTGATGTTAACAGAGTTTCAACATTTAAACTAAAGACCTCTTTCACTTAGCAAGTCAATTCTTTAACTCGACTCACCATGTAAGTGTCCAAAAGAACAATTTTAAAACTGTTAAGCAGAACTCATGATGTTCGAAATCAACTATAAATCATTTGGTTACAAGATGTATTGTTTCAATAATTATAGCTACTTAGCTGCTATTGTAATGTTAATCAGGTATACAGAACATTTGCTTATAAAATTTTATTTTCCAGACACAGAATACTCAAATGTTTTCTGGTAAGCTTACTCCCTTAAATAAGGTGTATTTCTCAGCTTCTCCAATCTTAAAAAAAAAAAAAAAAAAAAAANAAAAAAAAAAAAAAAAGTGACCAAATACACAGTTATTTGACCTGAGGGAAAAAAAAATATATATATAACCCCCCCCACACACACACACACTCCAACAACTCCGATTAGCACTAAAAGAAGAAGCAAAAGATCTTTACTTTTTAATTACAATCACCATATAGACAGAGTCATTGTTGTCAGGCACAGCATCTTGTAGGCATGTTGAGCCTCTTTCCCCTTCTGTCCCCCCAGTTCAGATTAGCCCTTATTAAAGAATTCAAAGAAAGACAAAACAAAATGCTCAGAATATTTGTTTTATGAATGCAAGATTTCAATTTTTTTGTTTGTTTGTTTGTTTTTTTCTGGTCTCAGAAGTACCTCATTGAAGCGAGATCGTTTGTGCTAAAGGATACCAGCTAAACTAACAAGGAGAATGTATGGCAGTGCCCTCCTGACACCATCAATAGTTACAAGGTTCACACTCTCCATCCAGGAGTCCCACTGTTGAGGGTCTTTTCTTACTAGCCTTTTAATATTTTTTTATCTGGTAACTGGTAGGACTTCCACCTTACTGAAGGCAATCTACTAGTGTTGAGCTGAGAAGTGTTTTGTTTTTCCTACGAAAACAGTTTGAAATTTTCTGACTCCTCTACCACACAGATATAGTGAATGTTGGAGGACATATTCAACAGTCAAGAATGGCAACAATGCTTTAACATCACTGTGCTGTACTACAGTGAAGAATGAACTGAAGTTAACAAGGTAGAAATTGAGACTGGTAATGTCCATTTATACCAAATAAAATAAAGGAAAAACGATTGCCCACAGTCTCACCTGTTTAACACCACTGAGCTCAACATAATATGAGAGAAAGAGAAAAAAAAAAAAAAAAAAAAAAAAAAAAAAAAAAAAAAAAAAAAAAAAAAAAAAAAAAAAAAAAAAAAAAAAAAAAAAAAAAAAAAAAAAAAAAAAAAAGGAAAATGAAATATTTTACATTATTTGTAGGCATTTACTTACAGCACCCTAATTAGAAGATGAGTATCCTGATAAATAACAATTTAGAGCAAGTCACTTGGATACCATAGTCCTATTCTGAATATTTCCACTGACTAAAGGAGAAATCTACTTTTTAAATCCAGAATCTAAATTAGGTGTCTGAAGTTGAGCACTGTTCAGATATTCCATTGCCCACAGATATAAAACTAAAGTGGTAAATTTAAAATGTAAAGAGGAGCTAAAAAACTTTAGGCGGCATTTGGATGGTATTTCTAGCTAAAGTACTGCCTCACTTTCCATTTTAGTAAATAAATCTCACCACATCTTTCCCCTTCAGATAGAGAAACACTATATTTTTGCACAAACATTCTCTGAATTTATTTCTGTTGTATATAGCACACTGAAGAATTGAAATTAGCCTCATAAATGTCAACATTTTAGTGTTTCTTACTGTCATTGCTTCTATGGGATCACTGCACCATCTAAACCAAAAAGTTGTTCAAGTTTTTTTTCGTTGTTTCTTTGTTTTTAAACCTGCTTAGGTTCTCAGTTTCTTAAAGAGATTGTCATTGTTAAGACACGAGATAGAAGCATTAATGTTTTGGTTGCACTGCACAAACAGCTCCCTACCAGCCCCATATGCTACACTCCTAAAACCAAATTTAAATTTTACACTACTTCAGAACACAGGCTACAAGTCTATATATTGTGATGATGTATCCATTTTATTCGGTATCCACATTTAGTTTTGAACAAATATAAACATTCACTATAACTTACAAGTCTGTTTCCCATTATAAGATTTCCACATACAACCTTTAACCTATGAACCCCTGTCTCTTAATATATTTTGATGAAGTTACTGAGCTTAACACGTCTCTGGAAGGAGGCGATGGAGGAAAGGCACTTCACCTTGGCAGTCACCCCATTTACTCAAAAAGAAACAATTATACAAAAACCAGATGTGCAAGCATTATATTTTTTTCTTTAATTAATTTCTTGAGGAAAGATAACTTTTTGTGTGTTTCCCTCACCCTCACCCCAGTATTCAGTTGTTTTACTAAAAACCTCTTCATAATAATGAAGATATTGGTGTTTGTGCATGACCTTGAATATTTGGATCTGGTAAGGAAAGCCCAACTTTTCATTTGAAGGACAAAACCTCAACCATAAATATTGCAAAAAATTCAACTTTGAAAATTTTAAAATTAGTTCAATTTGATCAGCCTTATACTGAAATACAATCTTTCAAAAGTCTGATTAAAATTTAAGTGGAATGCTGAAATTTAAATGAATGTTCCCTACAAAGGTGAATTTGATTTAACGGAATTATTTCAGTAGACTTCTTCTGTGCTGATAGTAGTTATGAGTTGCTGTTACTCAGAACGCAACTATATCCACAACATACAACTATGTTAATAAAAAGAGGACAGCCTTTGAAAAGAATATTAATTCAACCACTAGGTAGGCTCATTAAAAATGGCCTTATTTTTTCCCAAAAAAAAGCCATCTGTGTGTTTTAACCAGTAAAAATTTGCTGCGAAGTACTATAAACATGTTCAATAAGGGTCTGTATTGGTAGAGTTCCAGCAACCTGCAAGGTGTGCTCAAATTAAGTAAAAAAGAGCAAGTTGCAATTTTTGACACCTTCAGTATAAGACACTTAACATAAGGTATAACTCAGCATTCAGGCTAGCATCTCTCAGCATTCAGAAGATTAAGTAGTCGCTAAACGTGCATGCTTTGGTAAATACGCAAGTAAACTCTTCATTGTTCAAATTCAAAGCAAGGAACACCCATTAGCCATGAAAAAGCTGCTGGTCTAGCAACTTCAACACCAAATACAAGCACAGGTCCTGCAGCCTTATAAAACTCCTCTCAAATTCTAAATTCTGCTTTTCCTGTAACAGAGATTAATATCCTTTGGGTTTTGGGACTTTAAGTACATTCAGATGAATGAGGTCAACAGCCACATTTGTAAAACAAGCTTCTGTGAATTAATTTCCAAGAGACAACTGGTTTATTCAAGTTAAAAAGGGTGATTGTCCAGAGCACTGAATACAAACAAAAAGAAAAAAAATCCATAAGATATCTCTGGAGTGAAATAGTTATTGCATTAAATTTAGGAGTCATTTATCCACTGTACACTCAGTACAGCCTCTATAGAGCTTTAACTGAACTGCTTGAAAACACATACCTGACAGCAACATTCCAGATATTTTTCAGCCATGCTTACCTTTAAAGAAGCAATCTTCATTGTGTACAATGGTCACCTTTTGCTTTTTCAGACAGGCAGCCCTGTGGACTTCGCAATGGTTTTCATAGAATTCTCCGTCAGAGCCACACACGGGCTTGTAATGCGGCTTGCAGTGCTCCATGCACAGACACTCAGCCTGGCCAGTCTCCCCATTCACAACACAGTGTCTACCCAGTCCGCAGTACTTGTTTTCGCATGATCCGAAATGGCCATCTTGACCCATATACCCTAAAAAAAAAAAAAGAAAAAAAAGTAGCTTTGAGACGTGAATTGCATTTTGTTTAATTGCATGCAACATATAAAAAGGATTGCATTATGTAAATGAAATGAGACTATGTGTTCTGTTATATCCTTGAATAATGCTTAACATCGGTCAGACTGAAATAAAACAAATTTAATCTTGATATTATAACCAGGTATACTCTTAACTATTGTCATGTATTAGATTAAGCACAACTAAGAGCAACATCTAGAAACATAAGAGTTATACTCTTAATTTAAAAAAAAAAAAACACATAGTAAATAATGTATTTTTAAATGTATATTGAAGCTTGTTACCTTAAGATTGCTAGGCTATTGCATGTGATAGACCAGCGCATTCCCTAGAATTTATATCACAGAATCACAGAATACGTGAAGTCGGAAGGGACCCAAAAAACATAACGGGTCCAACTCTGTACTCCTCATAAGTCTACTTAAAACTAAACCATATGACAAAAAATGTTATCCAGATGCTCCTTGAACTCGGATAAGCAGATAAAATAGACATTCACACATCGAGACTGATACACAAGAACTAGAGCTGCATCAAGGCTATTAACCAACATGGACCAAAATAAAAAAAACCCAAAACCAAAAAACAACAACTCTGTGGTGGCAATACAGTGACATTTCAGGGAACAGAGCATGGTGGAAGAACAGAACAGATCTATCAAGTAAATGGTGGCTTGAAGGAGTCAAATGAGCCTTTGAGTATTTCAATGAGACAAATGGGATTTGGATAACAAACAGAGCTTTAACAGGGCTGCAACAGAGGTAAAGGAGTTTCTGCTGCACCCAACTCCCACTTCATTCTGCTCCTAGAACATGGAAATGGATTGTCTAGATTAGGCTACCAAAGCCATTTGTCCACCTTCTAACCTATCTGTGCTGCCGCCCCTATGTAACGTACTGCAGTCAGTAGCAGATCTCTAGGGGAACAGGGAAGTTATGTGCACAGTAATATTTCCTTTGTACATCCTCGGTTTCCACCTCGGCTACCACAGAACTAACTATGCAGTCACTTTATGGCAAGGGAAAGAGACAAGGGGAAAAAAAAACCAAGACGCACCACAACCATAACATTAAAACACACATGACAATATCACAACAGATTTGTCAATTTGCAATCACTAAAACTTCAGTTGGTGTTCTGATACCGTAACTGTCCTAAAATAAGTATAAAAATACTAAGATGTCCCCAAATGTGGGACAGACACTGCCCTTCACAGTTCCTTCATATTATTCTCTTGCTGTACACTTCTAATGTCCAGAACAAAAAAGAACTTGATCCCCAAATACTACATACACTTGGTATTTTAATTTCTTGCAATACAGGGCATTTTAAAAAGATGGACCCAACATGTTGCAATTACACAAAAATTTACGAACAGTTTAATGAGTTATCAAGTTTTAGTCACCTTTTTATAAATGCTCTATGTTCTCTCCACTTGCTGCATGGACTATTAGAGTCTCATTCATGGGCAGTTCATGGCTGCAGAGATAGAGTGATTTCAAATTGGGTCCATCCTTTCGAAACACCTTTCACTTTTCCTTATCCTTATAGCCTAGCTGAATGACACTTGGCTGCCCCATAAAAGAAAATAGTAAGAATAAACGAATGGCAATGCATAATTTGGTAGTATTAGATTCATGTTGTCTGGTGAAGAGCTAACATGTCAATATTATAGTTTGATGCACATTGTTTCTAACCACTGAGAATTTATGTTTTTCACTTCAGGGGCAAAAGTGAGTTCTTAGCACTTTTTCTTCTTAAGTTTACAGGTCTATTAGACCCAAGACAACAGTGCTTTCATTCTTTGCTTTCTCATACAGCACAAATTTTCTACAGCCAAGCATACTACGGAAAGCACACAACCATGAAATTTGGCTCTAATATGACAAATGCTCTCACTTTATTATTCTATAACCATTTGAGCACAAAGTTGAGAGGACTACATATTCACCTCAGGTATTGTATATCTGAAATAACTACACTACAGCAATGGAACAGTATAAACCAGGTTGATGGTGGGTTTGACTGCTCATTCACCAAACTGACCTGAAATGGGCAAACCCAATTCAACAATTAAAATTTTCCATAAGTTTGTGAAAATATTACTCTTTCTGCCAATGTATCACCATTATACAGAAGCAACAGACATTAACTGACAGAAATTAATGTAAATCTAATTTTCTTCTACTACCACTAACCTCTAATAAAGTCTTGCAATGTCTGAGAGTTCTTTACAGCACAGATCATATACACATTACAGAATTCTAGGACTTCTTTGAAGTGATAGAACTGTTGCAGTTTGAGGCCAAAGTCCATAAATCATTATTAATTCTGCTTTCTGAATTGGAAGATAAAGATCTCAGTCTGACAACTGCTCTGAAATACTGAGAGGTGTGTGGTGACTCAACAGTGCACAGTGTTGTATATTGCTGTGAAAAGAGAAACCAATTTAAGACTTCACTTGGGACTTCATTTTAGTACTATAATTGAATCTGATGCCAGAATGCAAAACAGCTACTTTCAGATGAGAATGATGTGCATAATATATATTGATATTTATAATATTGATATATGTCAGCGTATACCAATCATGTACACCAATAAACAAGCAAGCTTTTTGCCCTAATGAAAAACTATATTACTTTGTTATGAACTGTTTTATAAACATCTCCATTTTTTACACCATTAACTATTCCAAAACAATACATATATTTGCATATATCACTGCATATGCAACTCTTTCTACTGAAGTCAATAGTAAAATTCCTATTGACCTTAACAGAAGTAGGATTCTTTCTTAGACATAGTCTTTGCTTTAAATTCAGCTATTTTTAATGCCTTCAGCATGCTAAACAAACACTGTTCTGTGCTATTTTTAATTTGGGAACTTCTGTGCTATTTTTCATTTGGGAAGTTGCAGATCTTCTAATGTATTGGATGAAAAGGAGCAGCTATGCAGTGTTTCCAGTGTTTTACAGTACATATTTAAGAAAAAACAGCTTAAATGTTTATTCTTAAAGAGTCCACCAATTAGTGGTAACCAAATCACTCACAGAAAAAAAAAAAAAATCCATCCAATTTCAAATGACGTGACAAAATGTTCACAAACACAACTTCAATATAAATTTGAATTAAAAGTGCACCCAATTCTGAAAATGCCAACAAACCAATAAATAGTAAATAGCTACTGTGAGAGAAATATAAATTGATTTATACATATGTATATATAAATTTTTAAAAATAAACTAGTGACACAGAAATCTAGGAATTTTAAGAGTACCAGTAGAAAACAAGGTTATATGTAATGGCATGGAATTGAGCTTCATCAGTTAAGTCAAAATACTAATGTTATCGTGAAGGATCAATTAAATTAGCAAAAGGTGCACGGCGCATACAGTAATCTTGGATTTTTTATTTCACCTGAGTGATAAAGCAGAAAGACCTGCAACTGAATAATAAAGAAACTACTGCAAAGAAATATTTATGAGTACTACTGAGGAAAGCCTTTCCATGGATACTTATATTTCATCTTTGCATTTTTGGGGAATTATTCATGAAATATTGGGACAACCAGACTTCTGATTCACAGAGGAATAAGCTAGTAAAACAAAGACGATACCAGATGTTTTGAATAGCATTAGTAAGTGATGCTTACTAGCTATGGATAAAAAGCACTAGGATTTTGTTTTCAGAGCTGAAAAAAAGATGCAAAATCTTTGACCAAATATGATGATATGACATCAGTAACGTTTACACAAATGCATCATCTTCAATCTTGGGTCATTGCCAAATAAGTTTAAAAATAGATATAAAAATGTGATATACAAGATCTTTTGTAATCATAAAAAGGTTTAGCTGATAACAGTAAGTAAGCACAGCTTCATTACTGGGCTGGTCCACTGTGTTTGGTTAGAGGTACTCAAGTGTTTGTTCTGACTGGTGGAAGTATTGCAGGGTATTCAGATCTCTTACCCAGTACGTTTTCCATCAAGTGGGAACTGTCTTCCTGTCTGTAGCATGGTAGGAGGGATGAAAACTCAGTGCATAAACTAGTCTTCAATGAAAATCAACTTCTGCTGCCTTTCACTTTTCCAGCCCAACTTACAAGAATCACCATATTTGGCAAATCCTTCATTTTAATTTTTGTTTCCAAAAAAAGGTAGTTCCTTTAGGAAGCAATAATGTTCATCTTGGAATAGAGCTGCTTCCTGTTTAGGTAGAAAAGTACAGCAATCTTGCCATTTTCAAACAAGAAACCATCTTTTAAATCCATATGGGCTGTGACTTGCAGCCCATTCACAAAACACCTGACTTTTTCAGTGATTCTCAGGAAACCCTGGTATTAATTTGCCTGCCTGGAACTATTATTAATGGCAGTATACTTTTCACAGAGTGATAAGTTAGATTTTTGAAGTGGTTTTTTTTTGGTTGGTTGGTTGGTGTGTTTTGGGTTTTGTTTTGGGGTTTTTTGTTCTGTTTTGCTTGTTTGTTTGTTTTTTAATGCCAGTGTAGATAAATCTACTGGGACAAAATAGTTTAGGATGCAGCACACATTCAGAACACCACCATCACCACCTCCCCTGCAAATTATAAAACAAAACCACCAAGGTTTCCTGAAGGCTATTCTTCTATCTAAGCATTTAGATTTAGAAAGTAAACTAGCCCAAGATGAGCTTAGGTTCCCACATTTGGACATAATTCAGTAATTTAGCAGAGTAAGCAGCCCAGTATATTGAATATTAAGAGACTGAGAACAAGTAAATCAAGATGACAAATAATCTACCCATGAATGCTAATATTTTCGCAGCAATTTAATTGGTATTGCTTATGTGATGATAAGTCTGTATTTGTCAAGTGTCACAAAAAGTGCGTACCCATATTAGCTATGTTAGCATACTCTGAATTTTCAGTAAAAAAAGTGTAATACCTATACACTCTGAGAGGCTCTATACTACTACAGAAAACGAAACGTGTTTTGTTCAATTTGAAAGTCAGGAAACTTAAGTTATCATAGCCTTAAGTTAAAAAACCACACACTTAAGTAATATCATTAAAAATATGTTATGCCTAGGACAGACAAAGCAGTCAGATTGGTTTTTCAGGTTCTCTTGAAACTTGAACTCTAAACAGACATAAAATAACAAACAAAACCAAAATATAATGGTTTTTGTTTTGTTTTTTAATTGGAGAAGCAAAAATGCTTTGCCTTTTCTTTTAAGAGACATTGTAATAAATACAGTTTCAAGCTGTCACTTACGATTCCTCATACATCCTCTACATACTCCCTAGCTAAAGGCCAGTTGGAGCAAGTTTCGGGTCACAATTACATCATTTACACCTGGGAATAACTACGTGGATGTTTTAGCATGCAAAAGGCTCAGAGGAATATGCATTTTTAACTAAACAGTTTAGAGAAACACTGCACATGGAAACTCTGGCAATTTATGGGAGTGTGGATCACCACGTTCTCCAGTTGGCCCTAGGCTGGAAGACATGCTGGCTTTCTGTATGTCAAGCCCTCTCCTACAAACTCAGACTTCCCCCCTTGCCCCTCACGTATAATTTGCATTCATGTGTTCTATCATAACTTGCAGCATTATCTAAATAAAAGTGGCAGCTATTTTTGGAGACAATACATCAATAACTTGTGTACAAATAACTGATGCTGATTTTTGGGGTCAACAGTCCCATTCTTCCCCTCTCCTCCCCCTTTTGTTTAAAAGGTTTTTTGTAAGCTACAATTCCAGCTCTACAGCTGCATATTTGTTTGATATATTATCTATGAAAGGCCTAACCATGACTGTAATATTAATGTGGGTAAGTGTTCAGTGCAGCCTTAAGTTTCACATGAAGCAGAAATATCTCAAGGAGAGCAGTGAGAAGGGGAAAGAGAAGATTGATCACCACCTACCATTAACACTGGTAGGGCATTAACACTGAGCATGACTTAACATGAACTGTATCTGCTCATAAACATTAAAAAAGCATTAGACTTTTTTTTTTTAAAAAAAANCTTCAACAAATTTTATCACTAGCAAGAACAGCTTGTAATTATACTGACCATGACACTAAATCTGCATTACTCATTAGCCAGCTCCATTGGTATATGAACTTCTTCATTAATTTAGCATTTTTTAAATTTTGGTTAGGAATATTTCAGGCAGTAGACAAAATTTAAAGGAGTGAGTTATTTGAGAGTAAATAAAAATTATTAATAATTTGTCAATATAGCACGTATGGCAATAAACTTCCTACCCATAACTAGCAGCACCTATCTTAATAAACTAAAGAGATACAGGATTTTGAACTCTCCTTACCAATGTATTGTCTAAATATGGTCTTAGAGTGTCTTACCATTGCACATGCCTTGACTGTAAACTGTAACATCTTTGGTTGGTTGTTTGTTACGCGAGCCTGTATTGTAACAGACAGTTTTAACAACTGACTCCTGAACTATCTATATTCCAAACTCTAACCAGCTTAGCCAAGCTTTTGGACACACTACTAGGAATTTATATTTCATATGTTTTTCTGAAGAGACAGGACTATTACAATACGGTCATCTGGGTGCGGAGAGAATCTCATTTGTGGTCATGTTCATGGATTCGTATGCAAAGTAATTTGAATGTGTGTCTTTTATAAATCATATACAGACGTTTAAGTATTTCTTACTAATTCTTAAAGTGATAAAAATATAAATTCATGCTACATGCTTATTCATTTTTCTTTTTCTGTGACTGACTTAATGAATACAGAGCATCATCAATTTAAATAGTCTTTCATACCACCAACTAAAACATGAAGCTCATAAAAGTAAAAGGAAATATAACGAAAATCCAAGTATATTCAAAACATCCAAATATATCAGAAAACCACCTTCAAAACTCTAATATTTAGAGAAATCAGCCTTAAAACTAATCCAATCTCACATCCTTTTCAAAGAAAGATTAAACTCAGAGATCTGTCGTCTTTCCATTTAAAAGTCCTTTCTCATGTCTCCACATTCAACTTTTTTTTATGAATTTACTTAGACGCTTAACTACAGGAAGAAAAAAAAAAATCAATTAACTGTCCAATACATTCTGAAGTTCTTTGTCTCCATGCAGTAGTGGAAGCAGAGGAAGGACGCAAGAGGAAGAGGGAATTGTGTCAAGAAATTACAGCTGAGAAAGACTACTTAAATAGTAGCATTTTTTCTGACTTGGGAAGTTAGAAATAAAAAACCCTAGGTACACTAGTCAAGACCAAAGCTCATTCCTCTACAAACAAGCAAAGAACCACTTGTTCACCTAATTAAATCTGGTAGAGGGGAAAGGAGTGAAATTCATCACATCACAGGTATGAAGAAAAGAAACATCTCATTGAAAACAAAACTCTTAAAATTGTGGTCCTTCACCACAAGGAAAATCGTTATAGAAGCAATTCAAACATAGTCATAGAATTTCAATAGAATGATTATGAACACAATAGAGAATGGCCACTTTGAATAGATCCCCATTCATAAAGGTGGAAGAGTATTCACAAAAGGCTGATTGCGGTAAGAATTTTTCTGAAAAGCAGTTCAACAGCACATGAAATTGCAGATAGACAAGTCTGAGGGGCTCTGCTGCCCTTTATTGTTAAGGTGCAACTTTGCAATATTAAGGTCATGAGACAGGAGCTGAAAGAACTTCAAAAGATGACCAATATATAGGCACAAGAATATACATCACTCTAATTAACTGCAACAAAATGCCTGCACATATTCAGTCACAAAACCAAATAAATAAAAAAAAAATCTGTGGATAAAATGTGAGGGACAGTTTTAAACCACGAAGTAGGATTAAATATATGGAGTTCAGGACAATAATTGCACAGAGATAAAACAATACAAGGTTTACTTAAATCAATATTTTCTATTTTCTAATTATTTAAAATTGTGAAATAGCTGGACAGCAAGAATTCTTAAATAAACACAGGGCAGAAATCAACTGTCCTTCCTCCCAGCAGGCTTTCAGAAGCAGAGGTGCAAACATGCTTTGAAGAACATAGAAAAAGATTGAGCTATTTCCATTTCCATACCAGACAAAAACTCCTCTTAAGAGAACTGTCAAGCGATCCCTCATCCCGTACTCTTTTCTGTAACTCTGCTAGCCCCAGCTGTCACTGAAGGCAGCAATTTGGATCTCTTCAAAGTTTCTCAGAGACAGGGGCAAAACAGAAGTTCATGTCAGCAGCAGTAGCGGTTCAAAGATGGGAAGGCAGGAGGAAAAAAAAGAAAAAGAAAAAAACCAAGAGCAAGCACCACAGCTGTGCAGGGCAGGGTGGCCACATACAGCTGCAGTCCCCTGACCACAGCCACCTGCAGCTCACACCCCCAGCCCTGCTCCCACCTGCAGCAGCACCAGTAGGTCATACACATGGCAGAGCATTAGGTTGCTGATTTGGTTTTCCTTAAGCATCAACCAAGCAAGCTGGAGTAGCATATACAACTGTGTACTGTGCCTGCAACAAAGTTTTGACTGGGTCTTGTACTCTCCTGTATTCCTCTCTGCCTGACTCTCCCTCACCCCCAACAAACTCACACAAAAAACAAAAAAAAAAAGCCCTCCCTTTGCAGGGAGACTGGAAGTACTACAAGAACTTACACCTGCATAGAACTTCATCGAAATCTTCTGGTGTGCTCAACACTAATCAGTGAGGATTAACAGAAATATATACGCACATTATGACTACATACGCTTCCTTTTTTTTTTTTTTTACATTTGAAGCTAAATACACTCAGAAGAATGCTTGCACTGTGTATTCAAACACAATTATTTTCTTATTGTTCTGCAAAGGAAATTAGGAACAAAATAGGAGATAGTGCCACACTTCTAAAATAATAAATATACAAAATTACAGTGAAAAAAAAAGAAGGAAAACCCTGTAATACATACCAAGGCGATTTGCAAGTGTTACGTACCCATCTGTTAACCTGAAATATCAAAACCTCCCAGAAGAGTATATCTGCTGGTCAGAACAGCTTAGCAACTTTACCCATGCAAATCCCTTTATTCTACCAGCACTCTGCAGCTATCTTGAGCAAACTTCAAAGAATTTAGCTTCATCAGAAGAGCAAAAAACGAAATCATACCTCCTCAGCCTGAATCAAATTGCAGAGAGGGAGCAAAACACCAGATAAGAAAAAGAGAAGACATGAAAACACAACCAGCACTACATTAAAAAAAAAAAAAAATCAGCTTATTAGGCAGAAACATTTCTCACCTTCGGAGCCTTCACCTGTTCCTCCCCACTTCCTGTGAGCTGATGCTTTATGGGCTTTCTCCAGGCGCCGGTGCCCGGGGCTTCCCCCGCTCCCTCCCTCATCCTTCCCTTCCCGCTCATGGCCCTGTGCCCACGCAGCCGCCCAGCCCTCTCTTCCTACGGCTAAGAAGATCTTCTGTGGATTCCTGCCTCTATAAACTTACTCACAGGCATATTAAGTGCCCGCTTTGATATCACAGCATAACAAATGACTGTGACAACTCCACTGCACAGCCCTTCCTCCAGAGCAGCACCCTGTCAAATCTCTGCCTGAACCAAAATCAATTTCTCCACTAAAGTGCTGCTGGGCGATGCTATGGCCCTGTGCCCAGAGAGGGTCATGTGTGCAATCTCATGGCCCAGGGATCCACGGGTTCCCCGGTGTGAAATTACTGTCCCAGCTGGGACTGTTCATGTGCTTGTGGGAGCCAAGAAAGTGTTGCCAAAGTCTCTTTCACTGCTAGGAGGTGATCTGGAACCATACTAAGCCTTGCAAAAATCCCCTTCATTGATCATACTCCTTATATTTGACCAGTGACTGTTAAATTGGTAAAACTACCCGGGGGCTCAAAAAATGCTATTTGCCTTATACAAGAGAACAGAAAACATACAGGTCTGAAACCAACAGATGAACAGATTTGGAGTAAGAGCACTGCTGTGTCTACGTGTAAATATAGACCGACGTCTTTCCAGCAGTTTAAAGCCAACAATTCATTACTTTCAATTAAATCCTTAGTTGTGTACCTGGCATTTACTGTGTTTTTCTTTCTCACATATTATCTTTGTCTTTTGAAAAGTGGTTATTATCTGTTTAACATCAAACCAGCAGCAAACAGCGTATGCTCTGAAACAAAGTGGGAAATAACACCTTTGCCTCATCACAGATACATGGACCTTTATCCAAATGGTTGATTGCTTTTCAATTGCAGCACAGCAGGCAATCATCTATTCTGCCAAATGTGTTACCCAGTGTCACCAAGAGCAGGAAATGTGCATCACAGAGACAGCAGTTTTGAAAAGGTCACAGTTTGAACAACCTTTCACACATTTTAATGCTTATTTGAAATACAGCTTGCTGAACATCACCATGGGCTAGCTTAGTTCACAGGCAGACAAAACAACCTGACTATTGCTCACTTGTTATTGAAAAAACAGTCTGATTAGTTTTAACAACAATGACCAAAATAAGCAAAACTCTTGGTTAAATTATTGACTGGAATTTTCCTTTCACTTAGTTAAAAATTAGGCTGTAGGATTTGTTCTCAAGAACTAAGGTAGTAATTCCTGTATCGCACAATAACATTAACTGTTCCTTTTCAAATGAAGAACAGATTTGTCAATTTTGAGTTAATAGTATAGTAAAAGACTTTTGTTTTCTGTACAGGCATATGCATCTTCCCCTGGGATTAAATATGCTCCTATACAAAACGACATTATAAACTGAAAATTTAACTTATGCCCTGATCAAGAAGCTGGTACTAAAAAGGTCATTCAATTTTCCGTGGTACAAACTAGCATACCGTGATCCAGTTACTTTACATTTCCCATGTTGGGCATTGAAACAACACTGTTTTATTGTTGTGGTTTTTTTTTAATTCAAAGCCCTCCCTGCAGCAAAGAGCTGTGATGGCTTTCTGCTACCTTCTCCAGGGACCTCTACTAGAAGAAGTATAGCGTAGACATTGAGGAGCATTTAAACCATATGGTTAAAGTGCAGCATCATTACTGTTCAAGGAAAGCTAAAAAAGACATGTCAAGCATTTTCAGTTTAACTGGCCATATTTGTTCCTGGTAAATTTGACATTGCCCATTTTTTTTCACGTTGTTACTAAGGGACTGTGGTGATTTGACCCTGGACAGCATGTAACTGCCCACGTGGTTGCTTGCTCAGCCCCTCAGGAATTCAGAAGGAATTCAATATGGAATTCATCCACTAATTCCCACCAGCAGGCAGATGCCCAGCCACCCCCTGGCAATAAGAACACATAACAGGGCCATGCCTTAACCACCGATGTCCCCCCGTTCTCCTCCTTTCCCCCAGCTGTTATTGCTGAACAACATGTCATATGGTATGGGATATCCCTTCGGTCATTTCAGGTCAGCTGTCCCAGCCATGTCTCCTTCCAACTTCTACTTTGAGAGGAGCAAAGTGGGAAAAAGAAAAGGCCTTGGTGCTGTACAAGCCTTGTTCAGCAGTAACTAAAACCCAACAGTGTCCTGGTCACCCATCTACAAGATGACGCTACATGGGCTGCTGTGAAGAAAATTAACTTAATCACAGAGGGATCCAGTATAGGAATAGAATGTGAGACCTTTATAGGCATTAGTAAATCCAGCAAGGTAAAGGGGATGGGGGGGGGGGGAAGGGGGAGCAGCAGGCAGAAGGAAGTTAATCTAAAGTGTTAATCAGTGGAATATTTTAGGAAAAAGTATACTTAGAAAAATATGACAATTTTTATATACAGAATTTCTAATTCAATTTCTTTGACAAAAGTATTAAAAAACTAATATTCTCCATGACCTTTACCTGTGTGGAACATAAACACATAAAATTTAACAGTTTAAGGGTTATTAAGGCAGGCTATGATCTTTACAAACCAAATGACCCATGTGTGGATTTCTGAAAGAAAATAAACTTCAAAATGTAAATGTCATTCCAAAAGGTATGCAGTAACTGAGAAAAATGTTTTAGAAAAAGTAAAAAGGAGTCTTAAAAATAATGTTTACAAATAATAGACATCTACATGGTGAAGAAACACCATTTGCTTCTGGAGCTTGTTAAATTAAAATCATCATCTTGTGATACCTCATGACTTAATTCTGCCATTTTACGTTAGCTATAAAGTGATGGATAGCAAAATGCACCGTGTATACACCTCTTTTTCAGAGCGGAATTGAGCCTCTTTGCTCCATATATTCAGCAAAGTTGTGTCTTTTTCTGGAGTTCGAGTTAACCCAAAATACCTACAATTATAAAAACCACCGTAAAAGCTAGGCTGTACTAAAATGAAAAGGCAAAATACTTTTCCAGATCTTTTAGGAGAGAATATTGCTCCATGAAAAGAAAAAATACATGGAAAAGGGAAATATCAAGAACTCAATTTTCGATGTAAGTTGTAGTATTTCTTTTTGAAAAAATGTATAAGAGCAACATTCCAAATAAAAAGTCTATTTAAAATTATTTCCGCGTTTATGTATAAGTCTTCATACTCATTAAATGTTAAAAATTTCCTGTTAAACTAGAGATGGCCATTCAAATAAATATAAAAGTAATTTATTTCACAGAGTATAATGCACTAGTGAGATGACTCAATCAAGCAATGTGACTACCAAAATTTTTCTACTTCTGTGCTTAAACTAAAAAAAAGAAAAAGGCAGTTTTGATATGGGTACTCTTTGCAGGAATAGTTCACAATAAAATTAATTATTTTTATTCTTTCGGTGCTTCTAATAAATATGTCAACGCAAATACAAGTAAAAATATAAACAGTCCAATCTCCTACGTTGTGGAAAATCAATCTTATAAGAAAATGCATATGTATCTTTATGAATGGGAAAGCATATAGCTTTCAACACGAAGAGAAATTCCAGGCAGATACTCCAACTGTCATGCTTTTTGCATTAGTTGATATAACTTCCAGCTAGTGGTAATTTGCCCTTAATATAAACATATAAAATAAAATACTACTTTTTTATTGGATAATATTAGAAATTGATAAAACCCAGTTGCATTGCTACATGTGAATTAATCTAGGGCTACAGTAACAGATAATCATTAAGCACTTCAGAAACAGAAGCTACAGAATTAATTGTACAGAAGACATGAAGATCATTTTAAACCACTATTCAAAAAAGCACTGTCTACAAGAACATCTATGGAGTTCCATAACTGTGGTTCAGCTGTTGTGTTTCTTCCCATTAGGAAATGGCAGAAAGTTAAACTGCAAACTGTGGTCATGGCAGCTACCAAGTCACTTTCAATTCTTTGAATGTTTTAGGTACTGAAGTGCAGAAACTTTTTGAATGAAAATGAAAATCCTGCTATAATTTTCATTGTATATGTAATTTCCAAAGGAAGCCTAATTTTCTTACACATTAATAAAGCTAAATAGTTCGTTATACATCATACTTTCTTAAGTAAAGTACATTTTCTGCCTCTTACAGCCTTCTTTGTCCTGCTTTTTAGGGCTCATCCTATTTTCATCTTAAAGAAGAAGAATCAGACATACAATAATATCAATAGCTTGAGACCTTGTAAAATTAACATCCTCTTTTCTCTCATTACTACCATCTCGTTAATAAGCATCATACAAAACCAAAACAAAACAAGGGGGAAGAAAACTTCTGGTGGAGAAAAAAATCTTCCAGAAAGTTTTTCCTGGGTAACAATACTCAAGAAAGCTAAACATTAATTATATTTGGAATTCTCTGCCTCATTCTAAATTTTAAAATCTTAGATGTCTTATGTGTTTTCCTGAGTAAAATTCACAAAGTTTAACACATTCATGTTGGTTTTCATTAATGTAGTAGTTGCTAGTGGCTGTATACAGACACAATTGCTTTTAACTGTTTGATGATTTAATATTAAACAAGCTTGCTGTTAACAGATACAGCAGCACTCTCTGCTCAACAGTCTGTCTTTTTATTTGTTGCATGCACTATCTCAACATGTGTGTGCCCATTTCCAGAAAAATATTATGTCTTTGTGCTTAGGCTTTTATAGAACAATTACAACTAGGAGAAAATAATTGTTTGTGTAGTGGTATGCAGGACATGAAAAGTACATGCAAAGAACAAAGACATGAAGTCAGAATATTCAGAGTAACTGAACAAAGTGTTAAGTGCACCATCTGAAGTTGTCTTGGTACCATCTGATTCCTGCAGCTAACACAGGAACCATACTAAGTGCTAATGACTAAATTTGGCAGACTTTCAAGGTCTGAGGTTGGTTTGTTTGGGTGTTTTTTTCCTATAAATAGACAATTTATCATTTTAGTTTAGCATTTGCTTAACTTCAGGACTGTAAAAATTAGAAACCATGTTGTGTGTTTTGTGTGCCTCTATCCATTTGTTTACTGAAATCATGGAAATACCATTTTACAGTACAGACATTACCAGATAGCTCATGAGTAACTCTTTCTAGATTATTGGATCTACACTGATACAAAAGTAGACTGAGAGATCTATGTTCGTTATTAAATTCATGCATTGTGAACAGCAGGTTCTTAAAAACAGTACTGAGAGAAGCTAAGTTCATACTGAACAAATAAATAAATCTATAAACAAATAACTAAACAACTGACAAAAAGTGTTTAGCAGATAGTGATCTTTCTAACCCTATTCTTATTTTTAATATTGTATTTTAATAAAAAGGAAAAATCTATCTTGACAGTTTCACAGGTAGTATTAATGCTTCTGATTGTAAAATAATGTTCAATTTCATAATGATATCTAACAGACTCTTTTTAAAGACAAAACAGCTCACAAGAAACAGCAGCTAAACAAAGTGTTATTTTTTTTCTCAATTTTCGATTCAGTCTCTAGAATCTAATGATCAATGGGAAGGGCACATACTCTTATTTCTTACTTCTGAACTCAGCCTCAAGATCTTTCTGGCTACCATAAGTTTATTTTTTCTTTATTACAATTTGTGGGAGGAAGGAAGAACCTTTGCTGCAGTTCACGCTGCTTGGGAGACAGCCATCCACTTGAAAAAAAGTCAGTGTAATGCTTTGACAATCAATTTGTCATGACTGAACTTGAGTTTGATGGAAGATAGAAATTAAAGTCAAACATCTTAACCATGTGATTTTGGTTCCTAAGTTCACATCAAAGGACATACACAAAGAGTAAGTAAAATATATGGTTCCTTTTGTTTATTCAGCCAAAGCATTTAGTAAAGAGGCATGTCTGTGTTATGATCTTACGTGTTAAGAATCTACATGTCTATCATGACTTGCTTTCAATACTAAGTTATTTGAGATGTTTTCTAGTAGTAAGAATATCTTCCTAGTCATATGATGTACCATTCCATTGCTAATAACTTATTAAAAAAAAAAAAAGAAAAAAAACACAAAATGACAACCATTCATATTCTAACCTGTTGCAATTTGAAACACTTCTCTGTCAGAGTTCTATTGAACTCTTCTCTTTGGTTTGTGCTGTTCAAAGTTTCTGGTGGACTTGAATTAAGCATTCAGTGATCATGTGGAAAATAATTCAGCTTCAGATAACTCTAACAAAATGAGGGAACTAAATAAGGCAACTCTTTTGCAAAACAAAACACTGAAGCCTTGTACTGAACTACAGGCTTTATCCTCTTCAATACCAAAAAACAAAATTCAGCTTTGCAATGTAAAGTAATGCAAGGATGTGCGTGTTGCTTTATTGCTTTTCCACAAGAAGCCTTGTGTTGCACAGTTATGTTTCTTCCCTGTCTTAACTTTCCTAATATTTTCCAAGATAATCCAGTTTTGCATTAATTCAGTCAGGTGTAAATTCTAGGCCTCGAATAGCCTGAGTTTCTACTCCAGGTAGAAAAAAGGAATCATAACAGACTTGGAGACAGCAGTAGAAATTAGTTCTTGAGATTATGAAATTTTGTGAGCAAGATTAATTCACTCAAGCAGGCAGTTGTTAAAAAAACCTCTAGTGAAAAGCACTGGAATGTGAGGAAAGACTAGCATTTCTACATTCCCATTATAATAAAAGAAACATTAGAAAATAAAGAGCTATGTAAAGAAATTCAGTGTTTATCTTTCTGCTATTGTTGTTGAGCCATTCTGAAACAACCTCATTGAAAGGGTAGCTTTCCTGAAGTCAATGCAAAAACAAAGAACTAAATGTTGCATTCATATGAAGAAATGGGAGGAAAATAGGTCTATAAACCCTACACTGAAGTACAAAACAGTAGAATACCCACAACCCAAAGGTCAGGATGATTCTAGTGTTAAATAAAACTATCAAATTCAATGAAATGAAATCTACTCTGAAGTGAAATCTTTTACTATATCTGATATATTGTAAGTATGCATGAAGTAACACATAATTCATCTTATAGAACACCTCATAAAATCAACTCAAATAGCATTAAAAACTAGAATTATTTTCACTCCAGTGCTGACACAGTCTTTCAGAAATAAACATCAACAAAATCTGAGGCTAAACTGAACAATGCATTTTTTTTTTTTACTATATCTGATAGCATTTATCATCAGGCAAACAAGTCTATATCCATATATTAGTATACATATCCCACTATTTTATAAACTGTGAGTTCTAAGCTATTACATAACTGAATTTATGGAATATTGGCATGCGCTGCTATGTTCGGAGTACAAAATATATTGTAATGTGTCTAATTCTGAAGAAGGGAAAACAAGAAAGGAAAGTAAAATATGAGGTGAAAAAGAGCTGTTACAGACAGTTATTTGTTACGGATACTGTAGCATAATTCACATAGCTTGTGTGTAAACACAGATGCATGAAGAGCAAAGGACAGTCTTATTCTTCTGTGTATTTTACAGAGAGAGAGATGTTACCTTGGAACTCTTTGATTGCTTTTCCTAATACTAGTTTCTTTCTGGAAAGTAAAATGGAAGTATAGCAGGGCAGAATAAGTTTTTCTCTCCAACTCATAAAAAAAATAAATCTGCTTTATTGCTGTGACTCTCAGCTGTCCTTAGAGTAGAAAAAAGAGCTAATGTATCTTTTTGGGCAAATAAGGTGTTCCAGTCAAGCATTACCTGTTCCTTCCCTCCAAAAAGCTTCTTTCCTTTCTATTATCTTCTCCTTTGTCCAACTAAGAAAGGAAACTTCCCTCTTCCTGAGATTTACAATTCACAAACACCTACACCTTTTTGCTCAGTCAAAACCTACTTAACATGACAAGGTTTGGCAGGTAGCTTTGTTATCCTGTGTTTATTTATTCTTACATTTCTGGTAGTGCAATAATGAAATCCATCATTATGTGATGCTGGAAGTTGTGACAGAAAGTCATCCGTCTATTGTGGTCTACCTAGGCCAGTCTTTCCAACTAACAAACAACGCATGATCTATTAACATTTGGAATATATTTTGTATTGCCGCTATGTGAGAAACGCGTAGTTTGTAAACATCTTATACCTAAGATCTATACAGAAAGGAGAAATACAGTATTTCACAACTCTACAAATTAAAAGTGATGCATATACAAGTAGAATGCTTATGGCTTTGTTTCAAACAAGACTAGCTTCAGAACAAGCTCCCAATGATCAGTAGACAAGTCAAACAACTGAGTAGAATATTTCTGAAAGATCAAAAGTTAAGCTACTGTATGGGAATATAGTGCAAGATTGGCAAGGAGATTAGTTAAATGTAAATATGCTCAAAGTGACTTGCACCTGTCTAGAGAAAAAGCACATACATCACACTAATTGTTTTACTGACCTTGTGTGCTTGATGAGTAGAACCTCTGTGTTAGATTACATAGGCCTGTGGGAAACTCCAGGCACCTTATCACTATGTCTGAGATTCCTGCTTTGTTGTGAGAAAGAGGGGGAAGCTGCNCGGCCTCTGACTCTTCCTGCAACGTGCCTGTGTACGTGTACTCAGCTACAAACCAGCATCCAGATCACACTGATGTCAACAGTTAACACAGATGAAGAAAACATTGATCATTAAACAGTGAGTTGCTTTTTTTTCTAAGAACTTAGGCAATTGGAAAGATACAGAACACAAAGAGCCCTTCAAGAATCTAGTGAGCAGACTTTGCGTAAACAGGGATCCTTGTTACTGACGACAACTATGGAGGGAAGGTGCCATTGCTCATATATTCCAGTTCAAGAAGAAAGGTCAGTCTATTGCCAAAATTCCTCCAGAAAAATCTCTTGTATGAGATACCAGGACTGTGCAAAAGGAGGATCCATCAACCACTATGCATCTGACACAGGCTCAACCCATTTTGTTTTCACCCATAGCATTCAAATTTTGATCAAAAGATCATCCTAATTAAATAATCATTCTGAAATAAAAATATTAGAGTAAATTGACACAAATGGACTCCTAGTGATATCAAAGGCACTTCAAATAAATCTAGTACTTCTGTCATTAAACAGATGGTCTGAATATTTTCAAATTTTTTTATTAATCATGATGAACTCCAGCACTTTGTGCTTGGACATAAAATGCTACTGTATATATGTAATGTCAAAAACAAAACAAAACAAAACACAACCCCCCCAAAAAACACACAAACATACACACACACACAAAAAAAAAACCCTAGGAAAAAAGACGTCAATTGATATTTTAGCATTAAAAATACCAATCAAACCTAGTGATATCTACATTCTTACGCACAGTAGGATCTACTCCTCCTTATTAAGTCAAGGGTTTTTTTGTTGGTACTTCACATATTCATATAGATTCTTCTTTAAACCCAAAGGAAGAAAATACCACATTTCACCAACCTTTATTAGTTGGCATATTCATCAGACAAATCCAGTCCCTAAATAATAATGTCTTTTATGCTGCTTTCAAGAGAGTAACATGTCAAAATCTACTAATAGTTAAAGACTAAAACCAAAGTAAAATCATTCTAAATTATCTAACAGGTAGCGGTATGGGCGTAGATTCTCCTACTATCCTCCACTGTACATGCTACATGTACATTGTAAATGACTCTGTGAATAATTCTAGGCACAAGAGGTAAATTTTAGAGTAATTGCTAATAAAATAAGCAACAGCTCAACATGGAAAAAAGAGTAGTAGGAGCTGCTCTCAAGAGAAAAGTACTCAAAAGAGGAGGAAGAATTTAGTATGTTATTTAAAAAGGTTTAAATACAACTTTAATAATAAAAGCTAAATATTTCATTAGAGGAAGTAGACCTGTCAGGTGAATAATATGTTACTCTGCTACAGTTGCTCTCATGCTGTGTTTGTTAGGATTCTTATCAGTCTAGTCTATGTAACATATGGAGAGTGATTCCACAAAATTGAAATTAAACTGAAGAAATGTGATGCACTCAGCAACACAAAGGAATAACCAAAACTCTGTGTTCAAAAATCAATTCTTCCTTTTGATGGAGATTCTGATAAAGAATACTGGAAAAATCATTACAATCTTTTATGCTTTTGTTACGTACTTCATAAAATCAGAAGGAAATTTACTGAAATATTAAAGAATAAAGAATCCTGGTGAACAAATAAGTATAAATAGAGTTTTCTGCTAGAGAGGACTTTGACTTCAGATTTTCAACTCTTACCACATGTTTTCCAGCATGTGATAAAATCAGAAAATACAGGGAAAGTCATCTCAGTTGCTTTATTTACTATTCAACACCGTTCAGGGTCACAGGAGAGTTTTAAATGCACTACTAAGCATTTTGATGCTATGAACACTGAGAGAATAGCAATCATGTTGAATTAAGTTGACTGGAAAACGCTGTTCTTGCAAGAATTGGTTAACGTTTTCCAGTTAAGTTGGTTCTTATGACAAAATTTGAATTTACTGATTAAATATCCTCAATGGGAAGACAGTCACTTGAAAAAATTGACCAGGTAAAATGGGTGAGACTAAGTTTTGCTGAGGGCACAGGATACTAAAGCAGCTCATATTTAAAATACTTGAAGGCAACAGGATTTCCTGAGGATAAAAAAGCCCCTTGGCCCTGACCAATTACAATAAATTCTGAGAAGTCTCAATTCACTGTCACCATGGAATTTTGATTTATTTCTGAAACAAAAGAGGACCAGCAACTTCAGTTGAAAATTTGTCCAAGCTTGAGTATACTTTCAATTTTCCCCATATTGAGAAAGTTTTCTTCATATATCTCTGAAATAGCGCCGTCAGTTTCCGTACTGGAAAGCAATTCCTGTTCCCTTCACAGCTAGCTTTCCATTAATACTATTCACATTAATGGTACTCAGTAGTATAAAGCTTCTTTATAGAGGGTACACCTAGGGTTAAGCTTTAACTATATAAAAAATCTGACAACAGGTGACACAGTATAGGAGTCTTATAATCTGTTCAGAGCCCTCATCTCTTCCATCCTCTTGCAGTGAAATGAGACTTCTTTCTAGTGTCATCTCAGGAAAGGAAAATGATGAACACCGCTCATTCTGCACTAATACACATGCACATCTCTCTTCTCTGCTGTCATTTGCAATACTTTAGAACAGAATTTTCTCTCATTACTCCTAAAGTACAGAACCTGGAACTTTTTCTTTTCATTTTTTCCCATTTCTCCTACTCCGGCTTTAAACAATCACATCTTCTGAATACCTCCTGCTAGTCCTTGTAAGTTAAACTTTTTTAAAAGCGCAAAAAAAATCCTCACCCACCCTACGATAATTTTAATATTCATTTTTTGAATTCTAGTAAAGGTAAGAAGAAGGAATCTTAATAATGTAGTTCTCCCACAAAACACTGTACCACTGTAGCTGTTACTACACAACAATGCTACCATAAACAACATATTAACACCACAGTATAGCGTTACCACAATAGCGCTGTATGCAAATTGATACTGGATAACTTCCATTTAAGATAGCCAAGTTTCATTTAATTCCCATCAGTCAGAAAGCAGATTTAAGCCATGTTAATACTTAGTTCTCTAAACACTAGGTGCCTTCTTGGTCATTACAGTAAAACAAAGCAGTTCACACCACTTTGTACATCAACAGCAAACTGTCCTTGGAAGTGATCTACTCCTCTGAGGAAGATGTGGAAGCCAGAGAGGAAAGACAGGCATGTCACTTCCCCTTGGCTAACGACCAATTTGAATCAGGTGTTCGAAGTTCACAACCCTGAGATATATGGACAGAAAGGAATATGAAGGTCCACATATCTGTTTGTATAAGGATTAAGATTCAATGTTTCAGAAGCTTTTGTCTTTAAATCCCAAGTACTACCTATACCACATCTGAGGTGTACTCTGCAGAAGGCATCCAGTCCTCCCTTTGCAGAAGAACAGAGGTGACTATCCAAGTAGATAATCTTGACCTCTAATATATGTATTTTATGCCACCTAAGGCAAAACCATACAACGACCATAGAAAGGGCAACTGCCAGAGGTAAGTTTTGTTACCAAAATAATTTATCCCCAGACAAGAACACTGATCCAGTTTGCCTTTTCCATCTGTTTTATGAACTTACATCAGTTCCTTATTGAGAAAATGACAATCATTTGGCAATATCCAGTAAGAATTATCCAAATCCATATCCAAATATCCAATTAAGAATTAAAAATAAAGGATATAGATTTCTATGTGAGCCATCATATTAATAAAACATGGTTTCTCACAGATTTTTTTGTCTCTCTCAGCTCTGCCTTTTCCCTTTCCCTTGCCCTCAGATTTTTTTCCCCTTTCACAGCAAACACGTCTCCTATAACATGCTACCAGATAATAATCAGAACACACGGGCACTAGACTAAATATAAAAGCCAAATGACATGCCAGCATGTGTATGGTGTTTGGCCTGCCATTACTCACATGCAGAATATATTGTGAACATCTCCTTTCCTGTCTATGAGTCAGTAATTAAGTAGTTCATTTTGTAAAGTTGCTGATTAGGACAAAACTGGTAGAATGTATTTCTGAGATTCCAATTTCTCTTTTAAAGTTGGCTCAATCTGATGAATGGGCTTAAAAAGTTATTATGAGAGGACTGACAGGGGAAAAAAAAAAAGATTACTCTATAAGCTATATTTTCTAAAGCAGCCAGACTACAAAACAAGAAAAATAAAACTGACTAGGAAGCAGCTAATTTATTTTTGGACAGAGCAAAGCAACAGAAAAAAAAACCTATATGAGGTAAAATAACCACCAGGAGCTTTATGAAAGACGCGAAGGGTTTCACAACATTTTTCATGCCACCTCTAATAAAATTGATCCAGCAGTTAAACTTCTTGTGCTAGGTTTATAAGGCCTCTCATAAGTAAACACATTTCTAATGCTAGCAAATAGTTTCACTGTACTTATCAAGGGCAGCCATTATCTTAGGAGTGCAAGATGAGTTCACTGTAGCATTGTCACTGGATTTTTTTGCCTATTTCATTGTTAGCTATATTCACGAGTGCATAATTTTGCTTCTCATTTCCCTTAAAGGTTTACTACCTGCAGAACCTTTTAAATAGCCCTAAGTTCCATATTAAAAACAAACAAATGTTCCAAAACTTTGTATAAGACTTATCTATGACTCACTGAAAGTGTGGAAAGGTCAGAGTTACCATCATACAATCATATGCAATCCTCTTAAAATCTGTTTCTTCCTGTAACTTGTACTTGAATCACAGAAGGTTTCATTCATTCATTCATGTCGTGTTAATATGGAGAAATACGTACCACTTTGACTTTTTTTTTTTTTCACTAAAGTAAAACTTAAATCCTAACTGCAACAGAAATGAAACTTCTTAAGCCTGCTGCTATTTAAAATAAATGCATTTTAAGTATGATTTCTGCTTACTTCAAAACATATAAAATACACCTCGTTCTTTCAAAAGGGATGGCAGGGAGGAGCTCAAGTGCTTTGAAGAACCTGTGGGCAATGCAGTAGAAGAACATGAACAGCTCATGTTCTAAACACTCACATCAAACTTTTGAAGCCTGAAATTGCAGAGAAGCTGAATTTGTCCTTCAGTATTTAAGGTCTATTACATTTTTTAAAGTATCAGTTGTGAAATCAACCACCGAAAAACTGGTTATTGCTGAAAGCTGCACTAAATGTCATGTGTCAGCCTGAAAGCTCCTTCGTCTGATCTTCAGTTCTCTCAGCACAGAACATAAAACCCTCCCAATCTTTGTAGTTTCTCGTCAGGGTTAGAAGCCTTCCTTTTTCTCTGTGATCGCATCATAACCAGGCTTAGGGGTGTATCTCTGCTGTATAATCACAGTGGAATTGACACTGTACTTACTTACAGACCACAGAAGCAAATTCAAAGTTATCAGAGTAAATAACAGAACACAAGAAGGTCACAGGTAAAATACTGTTTCAGAGAGGTGAAAGAATGCAAGTCCTTCTGCGTTTCCTCATTTATCTTTTTTAATTTGCTTTGTTGTAGAGCCTAGAAGATGTGGCAGCAGCGAGACTTTTCAGGTTGCTGCCTATAGATGTGGGATGCATAAGAGTGCATTGTATACTTTGGGGACATTGTCACCAACACTGCAATAGTGGAGTTACTGAGGAGTAATAGCTCTTTTTTTCCCCCCCCCCTAATAATCATACATTCTTGCTGCATAGTACCTTGGAACTACTACTGCAAAGGCTCAGTAGATTTCAGCAATTAGAACATTTTCTATGTTAGGTCACACTTTCTGATTAAAAAAGCCCTAACTAGGAACACTGAACTCATGCTATATGTTGAAGACTCACCTAAAGAAATCCCAATATGCATCACGCAAGCACCAGTTCTTAAGCTTTTTGGACTTTTACATAAACCTAGAATTTTTCTGCAGTAAAGAGATAATGTGAAAATGTAATTTGTCTGCTTCTGTGGCTTTTTCTCATTCAATTTAAAAATATGCATATTTCATGATACAGTTTGTGTTTTCACCTTGTCTCACTGCAGGAAAGAAATAANCAAAATGTGGCACGGAAAATTTATTTCCTTTTGTGTGGTGGGTAATGTGACCAGCTCCCAGAAAAAAAAAAAAAAAAAAAAAAGAATTAGNTTGAAGACTCACCTAAAGAAATCCCAATATGCATCACGCAAGCACCAGTTCTTAAGCTTTTTGGACTTTTACATAAACCTAGAATTTTTCTGCAGTAAAGAGATAATGTGAAAATGTAATTTGTCTGCTTCTGTGGCTTTTTCTCATTCAATTTAAAAATATGCATATTTCATGATACAGTTTGTGTTTTCACCTTGTCTCACTGCAGGAAAGAAATAAATTTTTTTTTTTTTAAAAAAGAGGAACTTTATTTTTAAAAAAATAGCATCAATACATCAATACTCGTAGAATATACCCTATCAAAAATTTTGTTTTCTATGGACAGTACAGATGGATGGAGGATGGAAGGAAAGTGACTGCTGGCATAGCAGATATAGCATAAAATTCCTATTAACTACAAAATGTGGCACGGAAAACTTAATTCGATTTGAGTGGTGGGTAATGTGACCAGCTCCCAGAAAAAAAAAAAAAAAAAAAAAAGAATTAGCACCATATAAACACACATTAACTAGTAAAATTAAAGTTGTTCTTATTTGCATAACATCCAATCCAATTTTAGCTTCAAGAAATAGCAAAAAAATATATTTGGAAAGAAAAGAGAAACATTGTTTTCAGATTGTTTTCAACTTTTCCCACTGCTTTTGATACTACTAAAAATTCTGATACCTGTATGTATAGATGTGTTTCAGAGGCCATGTTGTTTAAGGTATGATACCCTGGGCTTGAGGTCTGGTGACTTTTGTTGCATTTCTACCATGTACACAGAGTTAAAAAACTTTGTTCTAGTTTTGCTTGCTTTTCTTTTTTTTTTTTTTTTTTTAGTCTGCATAGAAATACACTATAGAAATACACTTCAGGTGTACAGATAATGTTGACTGGAATTAAGCAAAGGGAGCATATGCTCCATTATACTAATACGCTCCATATTCACTACTCCAACACATGCTAGAAACATCTTTTGGAAATAATTGTTTTTCAATTTTTATAGCTGTCTCCCTAAAGCCAAGAAGATAATGATAAATTGTTAGGAGTGTAACAACATTCTGCAACCCCTGAGATGGAACACAAACCCTTGAAATATAAGTTCCATATTAATAGCTCCTTGGGACTGCTTTGTGTCTATGTCATGCCTGTTCCTAGGAGCATACTTTTCATTTTCTCAGACTTTCCTCCCATACATGTTCTGTGTTACAATTGCCAGTTGTGTCTTTTTGCTGGTTTTGGTATATAAATGCACTTTATACACAGAGTAATTGCTTTTACTTTCATGGTCTTTTGTTAATAGGGAAATTCACATCAGAAACCAAACTGTGATCTGTGTGAATTCCATTAACTTCCAGGCAGAATTCCAATTTTAAACTTAGACGGTTTGGGGAAGCAAAGATTGCATCTCTTTTCTATGATAGAGTGCCACATCCTAGAACAATAAAAATATTGAGGTAGATTCCTGCTAGTGAAATGAAAACCAAACAAATATGAAATTCTTTTCTGCAATTCAAGTTGAAGGCTGTTTGTCATGTTAGGCAACCTCAATATGAATACAATCATCTTCCTACACATTGACATAACTCTGGTTTTACTTTTACAAATTCTCCTGTAGACTATACACTTGATTCAGTGAAAGCATAATATCTTAACAACGTAGTATTCATTACCTAAGTTTTTTAATCTGTTGCCCATCCTCCAAAATTTCCAACGAAGTGAAAATTAGCGAATCCCAAGCAAACTTATAATGTCACCAAATAATTACAATATTTTTCCATTCACAGGCATCTTAAACAGTAATATGAACATTTAAGAACAGCACAGCCATTTTCTATTGTAATAGACATTTCAAGCATGTCCAAATAAGACAATTTTAAGAAACTAGTGATACCTTCTCCAAGAACAAAGTTAGATTTTTTTTTTAATTGCTTTTACTTTTGAATGATAAATATGTGACCACACCAACTTCAGACACTGTAGGTCCATTCATGATAGTAATTAATCACAGAAAAACCAAACTATCTTGTATACTATTTTTGTCCTGCTTATCTTGACAGTGTTTCCCTCAAATAAGGAAATATTAAAGACACTCACTAGGCGGTACACCTGCCCTAGGTAAACAGCAGAAAATCCCTGAACAGATTAGCTGTTTGCAAATATTTTAAGGATTTCCTCTGAGACGAAAGTCCAGACTATAATGCAAGCAAGGTTTACAAATGTAATCTCATGCTGGGGCTAGCCTTTCAGTTCAAACTTCTGTTACCAAACCAGCAAAATATCTGTTAGGCACGGAAGAAAATTACTGGTGAGCCATCTAATGCTTTGAAGAAGTTCAGAATAGTCAGAAACAGTGGTTGTTCTGCTACTTAAATACATTTTCCATGGTCTTTTAATTTTATGTTTTGTTTTTTTTTTTTTAAATTCCAGGATGACATCCACTAAACCACAAAATATCTGCAGCTTCCTCAATAACTTAATATCATAACATTTAGAATAACTGCTGATCAGGCTTCGTTGACAGGTAACAGCCACCTAAGGTTGAATTAAAACAAAAAAAAAAAATCTGCTAACCTGTAGGGTCAAATTCTCTCTCACACCTTGTCCATCTTTCTGAGCTGTACTAGGGCCTAATTTCAACAGTAAAATCAGTAGGACCTGACTCAAATTCAGATCTTTCATATCCTAAAAGAGCATATTAACCTCTGCATGACAAAATGGAAGCATAATCTTCATTTAAGAAAATGAATCCTGCCACGTGTTTAGAGGGGAAAAAAAAAATTAAGTGATGCATGGTAGTCATTCTGAGTAAGCTACTTAAAACCTCACATTAAGGGTTCATACCTGTTTCCTGAATCTTCCCTTCAACTGCCACAGCTGCACACTGGGCTTGCAGACTTAAAGCAGCTTCTTATTCATTTCCTCTTCCAGATTCTGTGCTGTCAGAACCTCCACTAATCAACACAAGACTAGGTAACACACTAATTTCACCCAGAAGAAATGCATGTTTTGTAACACTAGTTAGACTGTTTTTGCATTCAGTTTCAGGTTGCCATCTATCTGACAGCTGTCAACAGATAACATTTATAAGCTCTAGTTTATGTGTTTCTTGCCAGACTATATAAGCAGGTGACTACAAACATATATTTACCTAATTTTTAATTACAACCATAAAATCAATATTTTCCAACCAGTTTCATCTTTGATATGCAAATTCAGATTTCACTTTTCTGTGGATGTCTTACAATTCTCAGTCTTTCTTCCATCTCACTGTTGTTCCTAAACTGGCTGCTATACTTTGGCATGCTAAGTCAAAGATATTTTAATAATTCAAGTCTATCCTACCCAAAAACATTTTCACTCAAACTCACTATTGTAGTGAAAAAAAGAGGAATATTTTTCCAGGTACGCGAAGTAATTGTAATGACTACTTTCCTTCTGTCCTGGTTTTGTTAAAAACAAGATCAGTTCTCTTTTAGTGATTTTTTTCCTTTCAGCTAAGTTCTTCTAGGTGGTTGTACTTCCCTGAGTTTTAGCCAGCATATTTTTCCTCGGATGCTGTACTTGGTGCTGATAAGAAGACCAACGGAATGCTGAAGAAGCTCCTGTTTAGATTTATTACTATGGTAGCCAAGAAAGACTGCTAAGTTTTCCCACATTCCATTGTGAGAGGGGCGTGTTTGAGGAGGGGTGGATGGAACACGTGACAAGAACTAATGAATCTGAGTATTCCATCCCATAATCATCACACCCTCTATAGAAGAGGGTGATCACGAAAGTCAAGCTCTCTTCAACCATGGTCAGCATCTAGAGAGGACCCTGTCTGTCTGCCTGTGATCTATAGGCCTCAGGCCCTGCAACCAGTTTCTGGTTTGCTGTGAAGTCCCGCCCATGAGTTCCAGGGGCCTGACCTGCACCTGCTGGAGCCACGCCAGCCCCGCCCACCCAGCTCCGCTGCTGCTGGAGTGACGCCAACTCCACATCGAGCACTCGAGATTGGTTTTGTATATTTTGCATGTATATTTTCGTGGTTGCCTTCAAAGGGCCGAATGTAATTTTAGGACTGTCTAAATATAGCTACTCCTACATGGTTAGACAACCCATACATGCAGGAATCTTCAATATAGAGATGTATATGGAATCCTACAGCCTATAGTATATACTACAGGCTATATAGTATATATTTCTACATTTATACAGTCCTAAAATTACATTTGGCCCTTTGAGAGCAACTGAGAGGCTGATGTGGCCCCCAGTGAAAATGAGTTTGATACCTCTGTTTTACAGAAAAAAAAAATACAAATCTGTCAAAAAAGATAGAATAGTTACAGTTTTTAGACCATAGGTTCATACAGAAATACAGAAGTACATAACACACTTTGCGGCACTGTGTATTTTATACCGAATCTGTTCAGCATGATAACATTCTGCAAAAGCTCAGTGAAATTCCACCACATCTTGATATTTGCAACTAAAGCAGACACATCAAACATATTATCTAAAACACAATTACTATAAAAGAGAAAGTCAAGCATTTGCCTTTCAAGACATTGAAGACATTTCTGTGGAAATTTGCAAGTCAAGCACATGGCTCTCTGTTGGTAATGTGTGCAAACTGGCATCAAGGTAATGATAATTTTTTAGACATTAACTGTTATTGAAATAGCAGGCAATGTTATACCACCTATTAACTTACTCAAATACAAACAGCAAATATAGGTTTATTACCAAGCAATTAGCTAATACATTCATATTTTTTAAGAAATCCCAGCTACTACTCAGACTATCATTTAGACTATAATCAAAGGCTGCTACACCACTGAGGGGCAAAAAACCCATACTTTGATTTTTCAAATATCTGTTTTATAACATAAATATTTCTGGTTTTAGAAATGAGTAGATAATACATATTCTGCTAAGCCTCATAGTTGTATCACTGAAGAGAAGAAGCAGATCAAATCCAAATGGATTGCACATTTTCTGTTATCTGAATAATGTAAAAACCACAAACTAGTTATCAATTTTTTAGATAACATAAAATGGAATGGTTTATTTTTTCATTATATGAATTTCATTATTTAGTAGAATAAAATGACTACTCCATTATTTATCATTTGCTGCTTATTTATTTAGTATAGGGCTAGCCAAACATTACGGCCCAACAGCCAAAAAGCCAGTCTGATATTCTTCAAAATGACATTTTTTTCTAGCTCCAGAAAAACATGTCAAAAATATAAAAGGTGAACAAAAAAGGAGCAAGACATACTCTGCTCTCCTTCACTCAGGAAAACAAAACCAACCAAACAAAAACCCACACAAGCAAAAAAGATGAAACTATGGAATATTTAACAGAGACAAAATAATAATGAAAAGGAATATAGCAAAAGTAAGGCATTTCTATGTGCCTTTAAAAGCTGAGTGGAAGAATACTACACATCTAAAATATTCCTGATTTTTCCATTCTGAAACTGGCTTTCAGTTTCTGTTTTACACATGGCATGATCAAGTGTCAGAAATCCATATATATGCTATGGCATTTAAATGAATACACAATGTAGATTTCAGGCTTTTGCTCATCTCTCTGTGTGGGAAGGCTGGGCAGAGTCACGAGGCAGGGCTCTGCCTCTCAGTCATTTCACCACAGGCTTCACGTGGCTCTAACAAATTCACTTGATGTAATATGGATTTCAGTTCCCTCTTCTGAAAGGCCTACCCTATATTTCACAGAGCTCTTGGGAAAAAAAAAAGGAACCACTAATAACTGAGAACATACAGATACTGCCAATAAAGGTCATTTTCAGTAGCTGGCTGCATTACATATATACTCCATAATTCTGACAAAACCAGATATTAACATGACATAAGCACTCCTTCAAATTAGAGGATATACATCCTATAGACAGTTGAAAATTTAATGTTATCTTTGCAGCTTCTGCTGTTGTATTTCATGGCTGATAACCTGCTACTGTTTATTTTTTTATTTAGAAAATAACAACATATTTAGCCCCTGGGATCTTTTCACTGACTTCTCAAAAAGCTTTCCCCGTGTTTGTTTATTTAGTGGAAAATCTATTATTTCTCAAAGTAGTGTCATCATCTAAACTTACAAAACGTTCAGGACAGAGTAAAAAGATATGAGTCCATGAGCTTTCTTTCTATGCATGACATGATTCACACTGCCAATGTAAAACTTACGTGAGCTTACAAGTCATGATTCAAACACCAAGGAAAAATTAAGTCACAAATACTATGACTACAAGGTTTACCAGACTTTTCTCTCTTATTGTGAGCATCGTGCCATAAGAACCCAGGTCTTCCTCCTTGTATCTTAAAACACTTCCCTGGTTGCTCTGATGTCCAGCTCCATCTTCTATAGATGCCATCTTGGATGACAAGAGGCATAATCAAACTGGCTGGTCAACATGATACTTAACAGACAGGTATTCATTTCAAAGAAAAATGTTAAAATGCATTGTTCTCATCATTTGCTGAAAGAAGGCAGGATTTTCTTGGCCTCTATCTTTGTGCTAATCACAGCCCACCTTTTCTACCTCAAATTAATGATCGTAGAACTTTTTTTATGCAAAGTCACACCATTGGCAAGTGACTTCATAAGGTCTTATGATAGTCTCTATCACTGGTATTTGGAAAGCAAGAGAATTTTTATTAATTGAATCAGTGTGAAAAGAGCTACAAATTTTTAAGTGACTGATCTCTATCCAGTATTTTCCAAAGCATAAGGGAGCAATTTGGTAAATGCATTGCTATGATACTTCCATGGATCTTTGAAAAGGATTTTCTTCTGCATTATGAAAGCTTTCAGAATGATCTGGCCTGATTTAAGTATTTGTCTGTAGAATCCCACTGAAGTAAAATAGGCTCAATATACACATACAAGATTCTGCCTATACAGAACACCTTTAGACTCTATGATCTGCAAAACCTGATTGCACACCAGTTAAACTAATGTTTCTCATTAACCAGTGTGATTCAAGAGTTCTTAAAAAAGTGATACACAAACATAACCATGCACTAAAACAGCTTCTCTGTATGCACTTAACATTCTATGAATGAAAGCATTTTTTGCTATTTTTCTTCAAGTAGTCCTTCCAGTGCCCTAGCTGAAATTAAAGTAGATCAAATTGTAAGCTTGTTTAATTTAAAATAGCAAAGAATTAATCCTAATAATGAAATAACTCCATACGGCATTGCCTTTGAATCATTAGAGGATTTGCAGATAGTATCTTGTGAATGCAAACAAGATAATCATACAAGCACAGATACGAAATAGCCCTTTTTCCAAACACTGGTGGGCATGCATATTCAACAAAATGCAAATATTGACTTTTCTGATAGCAACTACATCAGATTGCTAAAGTGTCTGATGGGACACTGTAATCCCAGGGTAGGAAACAGCACTGACCTTCATGCTTGGTATGGCTAGCATGTAGCCTGCTTGCATTTATGATTCCCCTAACCTCTAAGCATTTGCCGCAATTGGAAGGAGAAAGTAGACGTGTGGATAAGGGCAGGCTCAGTCAGTACAGAAAACCCTGAATGAAGGTAAACAGGCCTCATGTCTCATAATATATCCCTGGAGAAAAAAGGAAGAAATGTCATTTGCAATTGACCACTTATAAAGATAAGTGGACACATAAAAAGACTCTTTTTTCTTAATAAGCAAGGAAAGAGGATCATATCAGGTCTCACATCTGTACATTCCAGCAATCAGTATGCCCAAGAATGTTAGAATATACAAGCATATGAAAAATGTTCAAGTTTTAAAGAGCATTGATCCAGGCTGAGTGTATACAGTCACAAAGACAGTCGCATTTTGGTGACACGCTTTACCTCCCCAAACCCCCTCAAAAAGCTAATTTAAACTAAGAAACATCCATACTACTGGATACTTCAGCTGATATGTGTTAATCTTCAACTAATTACAATTCCAAATCTTCCCTAGTCCAAAGCTTCAAATTGGAGTGGAAAGAAAGAAATGGATGGAGAAAGGCACAGAATTTCCTGCAATTTTTATTACACTTGCAGTAGATTACATGATACCTTCAAATGGATGTTTAAAATATGTATTTAAAGCCTATTAAAGGTTTACAAGAAATGCTTTGTTCTAGGCTCTCATTTCTGTTCTGGGTAAACATTCTCTTTCTGAAGACTTTTTACTGACCACAAGCAGGAAATAAAGAGATATTGCAAGACAAACTTGAACTAACAGCTTGAAATCTTTTCCAAATAACTTTTTTTTTTTTCCTAATCAAAGACTAACACTTTTTTTTCCCCAGTTCGTTACAGTAATATAATCACCTGCCATCAGAAATTTAAAATTCGTGTGATGCAATTTGCATTAAAAAAAAAAAAAAAAAAATCTTACTGTTCCAGTCCTCACTACTGATTCGGTACACATTTTGGAATATGCCACATTCATTTATCATATACTTCAATAATGAGGAGAAAATACAAACAACAATCCCTACCTTGTTGAAATATCTGTGACTGAAGCTTTTGAGAAACAAATGGTTCCATTGGTGTGCCTCTAGAAAATTCTACTCCTGTCTACTCTAAGTTACTGTATGGGTACAATGACAAATCCTTAACTCCACCTTCTACTAATGTACTTATTTTACTTGACAATGCTTTCATGCAGGCACATCAAGGGAAAAACGTTTGGACCAGATATGGAGATGATGAAGGTTTTTTGCTCATTTATTTGGGGTTTTTAATTTATTTAACATTACCTTCGTTTGAAGGCAAAGCACAGAAGGATCAGAAAAGATAGGAAACAATCTGATTACTGGTCTTCTGGAAAGACAGCCCATACACAGGGTTTGTATTAAAGACATTACATAAAACCTAAAAAGCCTGTTAGTTGATAGAGCTCATCGTTGTGACACGTCATGACATTGCTTTTATTGTTACATAAGGACAACCTGATCACTTACTTCAATAGAATGAAATGTCACATTTCAACAATAGTTTTTCTTTTACAGGAAATTATTTTTCAAAGCAAATATTTAACCCTCTATTGCAGAGATATTAAATGGGTTCTAAGAATGCAGCCTTTCAATATGTGTAACAGTCACTTTTAAAAATTGCACTCAGTATGGTCAAACATATTTGCTGTTTACGTAAAAGTTGTTGATACATTTTTTGATCCATCAAAACTTATGAAAACAATTCATTATTGAGTAACTTTGTAAGATTTTTCTTTGCATCATTGATGCTTAGAGTGGTCTCTGTCAAGCTAATCCTGTTTCTAAGTAAAGTTAGAAATGCGCAGAACAAAGAATCAGGAGTCATAAGTAATTCAGGCTGAAAGGGACCTTATCAGGTCTCTAGTCTAACCTCCTGCTCAAGGCAGGGTCAGATATGAGGTCACACCAGGTTGCTCAGGGCTTTATCCAGCCAGGTCTATTTCAAATTTATGAACAGCCTAAATAATGACCAGCTGTGTGCAAAATTATCTACATTATTACCAGCATCCATGCCAATATATAATTTAAAGCAATCTTTGCCATGTAGAGAAATTTCTGCATTAAGCATCATTATCAAGTTGTCCATGGAAAAAGAGTTTAATACTTGTTTCAGCATGATTTTTGTCTGCCCTTATACTAGTGCTAGGTACAGAAAATACTTGCACTGACTGCCTTAAGCACCTGACTTAAGCTTCTGATTTGTTTTTTCCTACACTGAAACTCAGTTTTTAAACTTGAGTAGAAAACAGCAAGTACCTACACAGGCTTATAATTTCATTAGATCAAGATGTAAAGAAGTGTAGATCATGTGAAATCCCCCTCTGTTTTATAGGATTTTTATCTCCAGATGTAAAGATAACAAATGTTTCAAAGAGGTACAAGAGAAAACCAAAAAAATCTAAGTTGGTCAATTAGTGTCAACATATACTATTAAATTGTATTAACCAAGTTATAATAAAAACAGTTTGAAGCTAATCTGCATTTTGACTGAAATATTGAAGAGCTTAGTAACTGTGCAGCTCTTCATGGTGAACACGTGGGAGCCTTGATTCACTCTTCACACAACTAATTCCCCACTAATTTTGCAAAAAAAAGAGCAAATCTAAAACCCTTTCTATTTAAGACTCAGTCCTGACATTTCATGTGTATGTCTGAACATAGACACATGCATTTCTATAAGTTTATTCATATATGTTAACACAGGAGCGTGTCAAACCACCCTAGAAAGACAATGTTGTAGCAACAGAAATATATTCTCTTTCGATTTTATGATGCTGTAGAACTCCTGCCATTTCTATTTCATTAATCATGCTTGTAACTCTATACACTGTTTTTATTTTGAGATGTCAATGACAATTATAAGGAGTAACAAGAATTTTTGACGTTTCCCAGGAAAGAAAGGTTACTGTTAATTAGACCAAAGTGCAAGCTACATAAAGGATCCTTTGAGCACAGAAATTATGATACTAGAATATTATTTTATTGGGGTTTTTCTCCTATTTGGAGTGCATTTTTAGTGGGCAATTATTCTTAAAGCTACAAAATCACATCTTTTATATTTTATGAGGAGTCAATGTGTGCTAATTAGAATCGTGGTGGCACTTATAATACAAATGGGATTTTTGTATGCCTTTCTATTTGCTAAAATTCTTTACTCTCCCTCCTGAGAGCCTTCATTTAATCAGCTCTATGCAGGATTTTATAAAGCTAAGAAAAATGCTTTCTTTAATATTATCAGATTTATTTATTTTTGAACTGTAATAAAGCGTTTTCCTAAATTTCTATTTAAGCAATGCCATCACTGATTTCTGTGGTGCTTTAAGAGAATTAAAACATCAAGATTTGACTGATTACCACTAGTAGGCCAGCATTCACAATTGTATCTGTCTTATTTGTGCATAATTTAAATAGAAAGTAATTTGAACCTTATTATCGAGAATTTTTGTGTTGAGACATTGCCAGCATAGCAATATAAACCTATGCTTAGACTGAGTCTAGACAGGAAGCCAATACTAGAAAAACAAAAATTTATAGCCAGTGCACCATACATGCAAATGGATTCTACACACTGCAAAGTCCAGCAAGCACAAAGAGGAAAAAGCAACTTACCATGTCAGTTTGCTTCTGGATACAAAGACACATGCTTATAGAATGGTATTTAGATGTGTAATCATTTGTGTCAAATCTCTTAGATTATTCAGCCAAGGATTAATCAGGAATTTATCAACCATGGATTTACCTTTTAACTAATCCCTGCGCAAGAAAATTCTGATAGATGTATGGACAAAAATCTGTCACATTATATTTCCTTCCCAGGCTGGGAATGCTGTTAAACAGCTTCTTGATCAATAACTGTTGCTTAAACAGCTAAATGCCTCCATTTGTAGTTATTCAGGGCCACACAGAATGACAGTTTGTTACTATCACTGCCGTGACACCATATGGCTATCATTTCAGTATCACAGTAAAGCAAAATGTGCAAACCTTTTTGTCAATTTTGTACAACAAACTTTTTCTGACAATTATCCATACATCATATACATCAAAAAATCTTTAACAATCAGTAGGAATTTATCCTATTAAGATTTCAGATAACATCTTAAAGACAAGAAAATATTTGAATTAATATTAATTAGTGAAATACAATTATTTCTTTACGATTCATCAAGGCCCTCAATGTGATGGAAGTATAGGTTAAATGACAAACAATATACAGGTAATGAAATGATCCAAACTGCACTCTCTTCCTGAACTGATCCACCTGAACTCTTTTCACTCAGACTATCCCATAAATTCCACTCCTCTTTGGACTCTTAAACTGAAAGCTGGGTGTCCCATGACCATGAAAAAAGCTGGAAGTGACTTCAAATACTTGATCTCTAGAAAGCTTTGGAAGTTCAAAGGATACCATTGGATACAGAGGTTGCATTTTAAAGCCTTACATGTGTTCTTTCCTGAGAACACAGATTACTTTCTGCCGTGTCAAATCATCAAAGATATGAAGAGCTGGTATGAAAAAATTGAGACATAGCTTATGCAAAATGGGGCATAGGTGAGAAAGAGAACTGAAGAATAAGGCCTTAGAGAAAAAGATCCATGCCATGGCTACACAAATAGAATTTCTTTACACAGGAAACAGAAGGCAACAAACCAGAGGTTTTATTATATCCCAGCTGAAGTGTATTGCCTTGCCCTGTAAACAGATTACCTTAGATTAGTCTTCCAGAGAAGGGAAGTCTTGCTTCAGTTTAAAGGAGAGGCTGTTGTCCTTCTACCATCTCTTTTAGGCAATTTCCTGAGGTTTATTTTTTTACATTAATGTCTCACTTTGCATGAACTCAAACAAATTTGTCTACTGGCAAAGCACCAAATCTCCTCTTTACTTCTACAGAACCAGGGAAATTCCTCATGAAACAGGTTTCATTCCATTTTACTTTATCATTTACCTGCAATCACAGATGCTATTTTAAAATCTGGCTCTATCATATTAATTCATGCAAAGAGGAATAACCTGCACATAGATAAATATCTTGCTGCATGCAAGGAGAACTGCCTCTTTTTTAAAATAATCTACCTAACTTTTCATCTCAGGATTTCCAATACTCTTTTCAAGCATTTTACCAAGATGCCTTCAAGTCTTCCATGCTGCTAGGCAAAAACAAGCTGAGTTCTTGAGTTTTCACTTATGAAATACTGTCTGATCACTGCAGTAGCCCTTCTCTGTACCTGATCATGATTAAATTCAATACAAAACATGAACATTCAGACATAGATACAGTATGTTAGATGAAGTTTAAGTATTGTCATATGTAATACTTTTCATTTTTACTCTATGTCTATTACAAAAACCTTCCTTGATATGTAATGAACACATCTGTTTGTTTACAACATTTTGGTTACTCAGGTCATAATACAGCTGATTAACTTTTTTTTTCTTTAGGTTTTCCTCCGTTGTTCCAAAATTAAAACTCTGATTATAGCAAAATGGTTATTCCAGTTCCCTGAAATTTGTACCATCATATTTAACCTCATTTTCAATATAAACCTGAAAATCATTCAATTTCTTCAGCAATATATGCAAATCTATATCTTGGTAACTTTACTTGTAACTTCTTGCCGAATCAGTAGATTCCTTTTTCTTCACAAGATGCTGTGATTTCTGTTAATTTACGTGGATTTAAAGAAAAAAAAATAAATAGAAAATTGCCTTCATTTACTACAGATGCATGCAACTTCACAATCAAAGCATTGTATCTTTTTGTACTAATCACTTGAATAGCTGCAATGTAAAGATAGTTTTTAATTTGACTATCCACTCTTAAATTAATTAAAATCCTTAATTTAAAGAATTAAATTGCTTATAGTTCTAATAGATGAAATAAATATGGCTAGCCAACATCTATAGGGTCCAAAAAGTACACCTTCAGGAGATAAAATTTGCTTCATTTAAAGCTCATTAGTGTCCCTTTGTGCTGAAATTATATTCTAAAGAAGTTGTGCATAAACAGGGATCAGTTCCAGTGTAAATTTTCTGGGGAAAAGAATTGCTCTCTACCTGGCAGCAAACCGGGAGTTTGTTTTCCAAAAAATTTAAAACACTAGACCTCTTTGTAGTACCAAATGAGAACTACACCAGCTATATTAAGTTGCGTTCATTTGTGTAACACCCATTGGATTTTGCTTATTCATAATCTTCACAGCAGGAACAATGATACAGAATTATTTTTTTTTCATATTTTTGTCATGTAGATAAAATAGCAGTAAACTGTTGCTCTTCATCTTCTGGGAAAAAAACAAACTAAACCAAACCAACCAACAACAACAAAAAAACCACCACACAACCAAAACAAACTCACTACACATTATTTATGTTAATAAGATTCTTGGAAATGCTCCTGAATCAAGAAAAAGAGGAAAGGGGGGCGGGGGGGAATGACAACATGAAGTTTCATTAAGTCGTGTTGGATTAGATATGGATAGGTCAATTTTTAATATTTGACACAGGTTAGTTTACAGCTCACTCATCTAACGAATTATTTTTTCTGATACTTGGGGAGCTATTTAGAATTTAAGTATTTAAAACTTAGGAATTTATAAAAGAAACCTACTTTTTATATTTGTGAATTGAAAAGCAGAAAGACATTTGATTGACAGGAACCTCTGATTTGGATCTTTTCAGAAAAGGGCTTAATAATAACCCACATTTAAACTTCTAGTTAAAATGGATGCATTCATTCCTTGCAAAGTCTCCTTAGAAACACTAGACTTTTAAGCATAATCAAAACAGACAGCTGGGTCCACCCTTTATGATAATGTGCCATGCAGCTTTATTAATCTGACCTTTGGTAACAAATGAGAAATTTAATACTGCCCCTCCATAATTGTTAGTGGCAGGCATTTTAGCAGTCTTTAATTTGCACTTCACTTTAATATCTGCTTCCAGTTATGATGTAAACATTAACAGGATCCGACACTGTTAATCGTGTTCTAGTGTCTGAAGCAGTGGCAAAAGAGTGTGCTTGGACTAAACCAGAACATGACCTTAACGGATAATGAAATGCATTAACCCTTGCTATGCAAAAACGAAGGCAAAAAATGAATACTGTAATTGTTTCACCTGCCATTTGAGTGATCTACGGTGCTGCAATGATTGGGAGTGGAAATCACCAGACTCCTCTTTCAAGGTTATGTAAGTGCTGATTGTCCTTTAAGTTGCTTGCAAGAGATAAGAGATATGAGAAAATACGTTTCCAAAATGTAATAAATAGCATTCTAAACAATTTACAATGAATGCAAAAAGCACTTCTGTTTTAGATGGTATAAGTAAGGAAATCTTTCCTGTGTAACACAAATACGTTGGTTTTTTTCTGCATAACTGTTCTTAAAATAAGTTTTATAGCCTATAAACAGCACAGAAAACCTATCTGCAAGTTATGTTGAGAGCTATTAAACTTTAGTGTTATAAATGTACAATAAAAACCAGTGGCACAGTACCTGAATTTAAAAGACATCTATTTACAGGTATTTATTTTAAAACAATGCAAATTAAATAGAATTTATTTCTGAAATACCAGTATATGTGATCTGTTCCTTCTGAATGTTATGCACTCCTCCTGGACTTCAATTTTTCTTTCAAGACAACCAATCCTCTCCTTTAAATATTCCTGTATGAACAGTCTAATTGAACTATTGTCTACATTGTTTTTTAAGGTCATATCTAAAAAGCAAGCTTATAGAACATGTAAAGATCCCTGTGGATTTTTACAAGGATTTCTACATATATCTTCTTCAGTGATATAAATATAATAGCCTCCTTTTTGTTCAGTAAAAAGGTATAACAGCAGACTATTTTTAGATAAGCTTATGTTGAGATAATACTGAGATCTTCTGATAAAGCAAGGGTTATGCTATAGAAGAATAAAAACAAACAGTAAACATTGCTTTCCTCAAAATTCTAATGTTGATTCTTTAGCTATTACATTCCATACTTTTTAAAAAATTAAATCTAAGTTTCTAGTGTAACAGCATTATAACAGTTTCTAACATACACTATTCTTTTTGAGAATTTATTCTAAAAGAAAAGCTTCAAAGTATTAAGATAAGAAGATTATCTTCAACAGTCTGCAACACAAGACACAAGTTGCTCTTTCTATCATTCTGATTTGTTTGTTTTTAGCCATAACAATTGCTTTCTACATCACAAGTACTGTGAAACATCCTGCCCCCACCGGCTATCATGTGCCAGACTCAACTAAGACACCTATGATACTGATACAAATCCCATTTTGCTCCTCATCACGAGAATGGTGAGGTTCCGCAAAGGTGCTGGGTGTGCAGAGGAGGTAACATTTAAAACCGGTATACCTAAGCACACGAAAGCCGTGAGAGCTCTCAGCTTCATAGGGGGTGACTCATTTTACATTCTCAGACTCCTACTGCTAGTGTAATCAAATGAATATTCACTACATATGAGAAACATGACACAGCCTACAGACACTGAACTAATGTTTACATTATGTAAATGTAAGAATCCAAGTATACTTTCTCATTGCACGGCATTCTCTCTATGAATTAAGTGCAAGTCTTCAGTTCTCAAGAGCTAACTGAAATTACTTCATAAAGCCATCTGTGGTTTGTGTACCTTTTTAAGGAGAAAGTAAACCAAAGCTAGTATTATTGAAAAACACACGTATTTCAGAATATTTCTTCTTTAAGGTTAAATCCAGTCTTGTCTTGAGCACAGAGGAGAACCTTAATATAGGAAATTATACAGTTTTTAGCATGAATTTTTAACTTCCAAAATTCAATATTATTAACAATAAAAGAATAGACTAATTTAAAAACAGTTATTTTCATTAACTCTTCTCAGTCTACACCAGAAACAACACAAGAATGTCTGCAAAACATTTTCAACAGTGTTGAGTTAAATAGTAGCTACTTTTACGTGGAAGGTTTTAAAGAAAATTTACATGGAAAAAAAAAATCATAATGCTAGTCAAACTGTATTGCTATTCAAACTCATTTGTGGGTCACACGTAATTAAAATTCAGGCTGCTAATACATTAATATTTAAATAAGCAAAATTTCTACGTTTATCCTTTGAGTAACTTCCTCAAAGCTAGTAGAGTCTTAACAGGAATAAATATGTATTCTAGTAAGTACTCAGGAAGCCCCCTCAACCTCCCTGGCTGGTGTTGAATCTCTTCTCTGCTGTATCTGTTCAAACGAAGTGTTTATCCACTATGGAGAGAAACTTCATGAATACTGCTGAACATACCCTCTCTAGTCAAGTTCAAAATGTCTACTTTGAAATAGATTTAACAATTTAACAAAAGGTAATCTAAATTTTAGAAGGACATGGATAAATTTGAAAAAAAAAACAAACCAGACAGGGGTACCAGTCTCTTCTGTTACCTCTACAATGCTACTACATACAGAAATAGCCATCGTAACTCATGTTAGTATAGAGATATTATTTTGCAGAAGAAGAGTTCTTGCCTGGGATTTTGACACAGGTAATTTTTTCCCACCCGAGTTTCTGAATAGCATGAAAATTACATGTGAGAAAGGAAGGCAAACGTCCATTTCTCTGCCATAAAGAAAATCAAATGAAGAAATAAATTATTTGTGCATATAATTCCTAAAGCTGCTAACAAGTCAGATACATCTCACATGAATTTAATTCTATTATGAATGTATTAAAACACAATTGGAGTATATTTTTTCTTCACATTTTCTCCATTATCATTATATATATAATAGATATGTATATGATAATATATTTGTAATATATATCAGTAGGTATCTCTAGTGGTTGTCAGGATATGTGTGACCCTCTCACATGGCCCTATATTAATTGCAGAAATAATGGACATGTGCATTTAAGAATAACTACAGACATATCTTATTATTCCAATTAATTTTCTTCATATATAATACAGCAACAGCTGTGAATTTTTGTGTAATTTTTCAGACTCATTCTGGTTATTTTGTTTTCTAGTTAGTATACATACTTGTCATAGCAAAAGTGGACTTAGAAACTTTGGAGCCAACCAACATGAAGTTAGAAATAATTCCTATGCTGAAATATGGACATAATTTCTAACAGAAGACATTCTTTGTGATGCTGTTCATCCCTCAGCACCACCATACTGAAAAGGCAGACAGTTTTTACTGGTACAGAACTTACGTCTGTATTTTTAAATGTGATAAATGCTGCAGTTCTGTTATATTTGAGCCATGCTGTATATACTTGCTACTACTTGAGTACTTTTACTTACTTTATTGACTAAGAAAGAACATTTACCTCAATACAACTGGTGAGTCAAAAATATTCTTGCGGTTTACTCTCTGTATCTCCATGGTGTTACGCTGGTAGCAAGTCTGACTAGGTAAGTGTACAACGACTTGTGCTGTGTTTACAGATCTCAAAACTGAAATTCAGCTTCATCAATTAATGCTTTGTTTAAAATGAGTAAGAAAGTCTTCTCACAAAGCTGTATAGAACAACACAGACCTTGCTCTTAATGTATACTTTCAATGTCTGGATAATTGCACTGTTATCAAAGGTATTACCTAAAACTGATATCTGACCCGCATACTTCACTTCATCACAATGAGCTTTGGGTTTGTTCAAAAATAAGATTGTAAAATTAACTATTATATTAAAATTATTTTCACAAATAAAGAGTTTTGTTTCTTTTCAATGAATTTCATAATCCAACTGTGAACTGATTCAGAACCTAGGAAAAATAAATTACATTTTTGCAAATGTTAATCATGCTAAAGCCATTCCAAGATATTAATAATTAAATAAATCCCCACAACATTCAGTTAATAACACTGTGTCGGTGGTTCTCTTGTAAGGGGCACAGAAATAAAAATGAATGGAGAATTGTTCAGGTGGAAGACAAGAGCTGTATTTCGTATGGGAATTCTTAAGTGACAGAGAGGTTTGACTTCCAGTTGACTAGGAAGAGAATGAAACAGGATAAAGGGGACAGTATTTGGCATCATTCAATTCAAACAATCCTCATACCACCTCTTAGAAGTTTATTCACTCAGGTAAGCTGGAACACTGGTCATTGCTGGACCACTTTCCATCATCTTTGCCAAGTCTTGGGAAACGGGAGAGGTGCCTGAGGACTGGAGGAAAGCAAATGTCACTCCAGTCTTCAAAAAGGGTAAGAAGGAGGACCTGGGTAACTATCGACCGGTCAGCCTCACCTCAATCCCTGGGAAACTGATGGAACAACACATCCTTGGTGCCATCTC
>VWYH01006948.1:432567-465391 GCA_013399365.1 Pampusana beccarii
AGGTCTTCTGTTTATTCATTTTGATTTCACTGTCAGATACACATCCTGTTATTTGCTTGGCAAACACTGGAGAATTATTTCCTACTCAAGCAATAACTGCTACCATAGCATGCTCGCCTAATTGAATTTTTAGGTTTATTTTGTTTTCTGACTGACAAGTTATTTCTTTAGAAGTGCTGAAGCCCATGTAAGACGGAAGTTTGACAGTTTCTTAGTAGGATACCATTACATAACTGCAAGTATTCACTAAACATCTTCACATTACCTAGATGAGAATGAACATAGTAAAAAAATTACTGCATAACCTGATATTCAGTGTTAAGTATACACTGAGCTAGGTGTCTTCAATGATGAGAAACACCTATGAGAATTTACTCAAGGCGGCAATTTGTCCCAAAATTACTGAATTTGATTGTATACAATAGTTGCTCAAAGAGATGTTCTCCATTTTGTGCACTGTAAGGTGTTCTTCAGATATTTGATGCTTTACAAGTTTATGCTCATAGAAATGGCATTTGGAGTAGGCTAAAAAAAATGCTTCTAAATTTATTTTACTATTACAGACACTTTTTAAAAAAAGACAAAAAAACCAGGAAATTAGATAAGGGTTTATTATTTATTTTTGTTGCGATTTATAAGGAGTATTTTTAACATTCTATAACCTTTTGATAACAAAGCGAGTGTATTGATTGCACCACGGATTTGTTTTGATGGTGCTCATATCAGGTTAATTTAGTCTTAAATATGTCTGGATTGTACACATAAATCTATGGAAAGAAGTTAATGTCTACACCAATACATACATCTTTTATTAGTGTACCTTTCGATAGCATTTTTCCCAATTATCATGCAAATAATTTTAGAATAAGACTTATTACCTATCTTTGTCTGAGTAATATAGAAAAATATCACCTAAAACTAAGTCAATGACTTTTTTTCTTGTTGTTTCAAAACAAAGAAGTGTATTAAAACCTGTACATACCCTGGAAAATACGTTTTCAAATTTCTCCATGACTACGTTGAACAGACTGGTTAGTTATTGAAAAGAAAAAAAATAAAAGAGAGAAAGAAAGGGGAAAAAAAGGTACTTCTACCTTTATTGAACACAAAATATGGCGTACTAGATTGTAAAGTGTTTACACATACATGCTTAATGTTTCCTCAATACGTTAAATGGTATTTCCTGAAATACAGGATGTGGTATAATAGGATGAATTTACAAGTAACTCAAGCTGATATTCATGGTGTTCTGATTTTCATTCTATACTAAAAATAAAGCAATAGTTTTAGTATTGCTTAAATCCTTTGCCATTTCTTTTTAAACTGCAGTCTAGGTTAAGAAGATCTGTCTGGTGCTTTCTTCTAGTCTTTACAAAGGAGAATTTATTTTCATTTTGTATCTCTTTAGAGGTCAGAGAGTGAAACTTAAGACTTCAACAGGCCAGTGTAAACTCAGTGGAACCTTATTCACGATAAGCAGTCTATGCTTATTGAAAAAAAAAAATATATTTAGAGCCAATCTGTAGCCATGTTAGCATTCAGATACTGCAATTTATAGGTTCCATGAACACTGTTTAGTCCCACAAAGCTCACTAGAAGCGCACTAGTCTTTTTTCATTTCCTTTTGTTTGCAATTAGAAGAATTGAATTTTTTTTCCAACGCAAATGGAAAAGCCTATATCTCTGCTGTTTACACTGCAATAAGTGGATTGTGAAGACTTAATTCAAGCATTGATTAGTAAAGCAGAGTAGCCTTGCAGTAAAGCAATCATGAAAATCAAATCTTGGTGTCAAAGGAGAAGAGAAACACTAAAAAGGATGAGAAAGACTTCTTAGGGAGAACAGAGTGCATCATGTGCTGCAAAGTTAAGAGAGGAAAGAAAATAACTCAGAAGAAATTTCAAATTTAAAAAAAAAACCAAGATTTTTAAAAATGGATTTTGTTAAGACTTCAGTGACTAAAANCCAGCCTCAGTGTGATATGACTTGCACTGGCAAGATGCTTGATAGCAGCAACATGCATCCAGATAGAAAGAAAAGTCTTTCCAACTCAAGTTATTTCAAGATTAACCAGTGATTAGACTGGGTGTACTGTCTCTGAAGTGTGAAATTAGCCTTCTGCCTAGGGAAAGGCTGCCATAATATTAGACTTTTCAACTGAAAACACAGATTTTAAAAATATAGAAAAATTTATACTGAAAGTTCTTAAATATTGATTCTTCCTTGTTATTAAAAGATAACATATGTTATCTATATAACTACTAAGAAGCAATGACTTATTTTAGTCACTAAATGTTATAAGCTCCTTTAACTTAGGAAAATTAAGTTCAGGGAAATAAGAACTGCTCCTCCTGATGGGAGAAAACAAACCTCTCAGAGTCCTGGAACATAAGAGAAGTAAATAAACAACAGTTCGTCGTGACAGATATTTCCACTTGCATTTATGCAACTTGCTAGGGTTTTGATGCTAGTTGGCCTGAAAACAATAATTTAAAAAAAATCTACCCACGTGCTATTAGAGAGCATGGTAAATGTGCAAGCATCACTGCCTTAAATAAAAAAATACTAATTTTGTATATACACTGCAGTGTGGAGGAGTTAACAGACATTTCTGTTCTTTTTCTCCTGTATTGCATTATGATATGGAAACAAAGTCTTTTCACCTCGCTTGTTAACAACTAAAGAAATTATATATATTTTCTGTCTAAATAACACTGAAATGATTACATGAACTGCAATATTGTGTTGTTATCTATTGCTACGAGTCATCTGTAAGCAGAACAAATAACCTTGCACCCCAGGATTTTTTTTATCTGCTTCTATTGCAAAATAGTTCTGAATTTAACAGCCTCTAGCCAAATTAATCAGACAAGCTGCATGGCTTTGCATGGTTTTGCATTGCACCACATTGTATCAGCCTCATGAAATGTATCGATGCAGAACATATTAGAACTGTAAAGAAACCTTTCTTGTGTGTCCAGCAGAATGAATTCAACGTACACTTTTCAAAGTACAGTGGATGAAAGTGGAGAAAATGTCAAGTTTTCTACTATGGTTATGAACTAAAAAAGATCATGGATGGCTGACCACACAAATTGCTATTCTGGTAAATCATAAGTTATAAACTATTTGCAATATATCTCAAACTAGGCTCTGTAAAGAAACTGATTTAAATACACATAGAAATGCTCTTGCAATGTAAAAGAGCTCCTTTTCTAGTGCTATTTTCTTTGTTTTAACACACAAATAATATCAATATCTCTTAAAACATCCTAACATTTTGACAACTCATTGTTCAGAAATTACATGTTTCATAAACAACGTTAGCATAGTATCAAATTTCATTTAGAAAAAGGGCTTCATATTAGTAATAAGGGAAATAGAGCAAGATGGTCAAGAGAGCAAGATGGTCAAGGGGATTCTTAATACAACAGTGATTCCACAGAAAGTACACAGCTCTTTATTTTAAACAACAACAACAAAAAAAGACAAACCAAACAGAGCTGATCTGTAAAGGTACATAATATTCTAAGACTAACAAAGTTCCTCAGTCATTTTAGAAACAGTAAAGCTAGTTTATTAACCCCATTTAAATATATATGATGGGCATTCTGTTTGTTTTTCCCTTTTTGCAAGGAGAAGAGTTGGTATTTATAAACCATGGATGTTGTATGTAGAAGCATATTGACTTCCACTTAATTCTGTGCTTTTAAAAGACAAACTACATACTTGTATTTCATCTAGAACCTCACTCATACCTCTGTCTGAACCATCTGCTGAGGATTTGGGCATGTGTCTGCCAGAGCAGGCTAGTCATAAAGAAGAGTAGCCTTATTTCTTTCTTAAATAACTCAGGCAAAGTCTTTTCCATGCTGGCTGTATTGAAAAAGTAGGGCTGAATTAATGGAATTCTTAAAATAAACAAAGTGCCAATTAGTCTAAAACATATGGTAGATTGTCCTTGATATGTAACTAAATATAAAGTAATGTAATAAACATAAACCATTAATTACAGAAACTCTGATGAAAGGAGGAGTGCAAACTTATGTGCTCGATTCCCATTTTAAAACAAAAATTATCATTAGTCATATCATAAAATGTAGTTAGAATGTAGAAAATTAGCTTTGTGCAGTTTTGTTCATCCTGCAGTAGGGGTATTTTGCTACTGTTTAGTAACTTTAAAAAAATAACTAAGGTAATAATTGTTATTAAATATCATTTCATTGAAAGAAGTAGCAAGATAATGATTTCTACCACATTGTTAAAACATAAACAAGCTATGGTAGTTAAACAACAACATATTAGCTTATATTAATACAAAAGCTTTAATTACAAGTAATCTGAATTATAAATGTACAGAAAGTTTTTATGCATAAATGGAAAACTAGCATGGTCACAGCCATACAGAGCAAGTGCATATAAAGCACACAGCAATTTGCTAAACTATTCTTAGAACCAATTTGATCAATGATACTATGCTGAACATTTGTGTTTCAAAACAGTTTCACAGAATCAGACTTCATCAGACTTTCAGCAACTGCAGTACAATTGCAATTTCAACTAAATATGTATGCAAAGTAGAAGCAACAACATTTACATTTATAAAGCTATTTTGTTAAGTAGCAGTAAGCAAGGCCTTGCTTACTACAGTAAGGAAGAAAGAAAGAGCAAAAATTGATCCATTTTCCTGTTGCTCTTGTCAGAACACCATTTACTACAGAGAGTTTTGTAATTTAATGTTTGCAACAAGATTCTCTCGCTGGTATTCTGCATACACCCCTCAGTCTTGTTAGATTGACACAATTTATGGCAACAAATTCTGGGAAAAGAATATGCCAGGGGTTGTTATTGTATCAATTAACCCATCACATGAATGTATGATTGTGTGAAGGAAACAAGATGCAGAGCACCCGGCTAGATCAGGAAAGATATAAAGCTGTTGAAGTCTTCAGAATTAATGACATTCCTGAGATTAGGTATTACTGGATATTACAGTCTTAGAAGTAAGCCTTAGAGGCCTCTGGAGAAAATTTGATGAAGTCTTTAATTCATTACCCTTATGAAAGGGAGCCAACAGTATTTGGGAAGCCTACATAAAGGAGTCAAAGATTTGTTTCATCAAAAACAACAAAAAACACAACCACAGAAGTTGGAGTGGGGAGAACTGTGCAATCTTCTGATTTGTTTCTTAGTTTTCTGATACAGATCCCTGAAGAATACGAAGAACAATCATAGCAGACCCAGGAAGGGCAGTATGAAGCAGTTGTTCCTCTTTGTGCCCAGCAAATTACAACCCCTTAAAGCAAAGGGGAAGCAGAGAAGAAATAAGGATATGCCAAAGTTCCACATCACCTAGTCTGTGCCTATATACTTTTAAGGAAAACTGCCTCCAGACCAGGTTTCAACAAAGCATGGACTTTCTTCCATCCACTTTACATCCATGACAGTTCTATACAAAGCCTAATCTACAGTTTTTATATTTAGGCATGTCTGACTGTGCATTAAAGCAAATCACCTAGATGTGTTGGTAAGGCAAATAATACTCTTAAAGAAAGCCTTGGACCATGTAAAGCAGAGCAGATAAAGCCTTCGTCCTCAAGATGAAACAACTGCTCCGGCTAAATTTACAGTCATGTTCTTTAGTACCAGCTCTACTGAAGTAGCTTCAGGCTCATGTCACAGTAACACTGTATCCACTAGATTTCTGGAAACCTGTTTATATTCTACAAAATAATGCTGCTTTTTCCAAAATAGGCAAAGAGAGAAAGATTAATGCATTTTAAAAGCAATGATTCTTCTGGTGGAATTTCCTAACACAGCTGCCAAGGTAAGACCTGTGCACAGCAGGCTGCAGGCAGTTCTCAAGGGAAATAAAGCACCCTCGAGTTAGGCCTATATGCCCTGATTGCTACTGCAGTTGAAAAGAAGCTGTGAAGTAGTTTTGACTTTTGTCTTTTAATTCAAGGATTCTCATTTCACTAAATCATTGCTTTTTAGTAGGATTGTAAAGTTTTCTGTCTTTTTATTTCCGATGAGAGATCTTCTCTAAGAGGAAATCTTAAGGATTCTACAGGCCCAATAAAATGGCAGGCAAAGGCTTTTCTTCGTTTTACTGAAGCAGAGAAGGGCCCATTTTCCAAATTTAGTCTTTTAAAAAAGATCAGTTCTTCCATGGGCTGAAATACAATGTAACTATAGCTTCTTTCATATGACTTCATACTTTGTTCTCTGATGACAGACCAAATACATGTTAATTTTATAAGCAGTTTCGTAGCACATGACAGAAAAAAGTTCTACCAATTTCATATGGCTGTGCAGTGTTGCTGTATTTATAATGCTTTAACCTCTAAAACACCTGATGCATGGTTCGAGCGGGGAAAGTATACACTTTTGCATTGGAACTTGTACCACTATGACCAAAACAGCTTACCTACTGAAGATCGTATAAGCCAAATTATGTAGTCAAATCCAAGCTCCAACTCTCCTTAAGTAAGTTCGCGAAGCAATGAATGCTACATAAATTATGGCTATACAGAAGTAGATTACTGTTATTTGTGCACATTTTGCATTAAATTTAAATGCTCAGACATGCAGTGTAGAATTACTTTCCTGTGTGTGAATAGCATATGACATAGTTTCTTCCAGCCTACCAAGAAATAAATAACACAGGATAGTTGACAAGGTGCTGCAGACTAGCACACTTACCCCATACAGCCCATAAGCTCATCATATCCAGCATATATATTTATTTTGACATTATCTGAGGACACTCCAGATTTGAGCAGACAAAGAAGCGGGAGAGAGATCTCCAAAAGGCAACATTTTAGCATACTGAATTATCATTGGAAATTCTAAGGAACAGTATTTCATGGGTATTCTATTATCTCCCCGCTCCTGTGAACTCCTCAAACTCCAGGTACCCTCAGAATCACTGGAAAGTATTATATTTCCTGACAAAATAATGTTATTTTTTCAAAAAAAACCCCAAAACTAGTACAGATGGATCTTAGCTACACAATTCCCATTGACATTAACGGGAGTAATTTGCCTAAAACCCCTATTCTTTTTTTTTTTTTCTCTTTAAATTTCAGATATGTTTTTAAAGTGTAATTTTCTAAACTGTAATTTTCTAAAAACCGCATAATGTGCATTACATTTTATTATTCAGCCTGTCCAAGGCTCATTCAGATCTTACCTTTCCTCTTCACAAATTTTTGTCTAGATAAAAGAAAATCTTCATGAAGAATGACAATTTGAGACTACAGAAATGAAAGCATCAACATCAATTACTTTCTTACAATCCAGGAATGCAAGTAATATTTAGTCTGTGTTAGGACATTATTTTTGATAAAACTGTAGTATATCTACCGGTATTGATTAAATATGCTGAGAAATTTCTAGGAATAATACATTGTTTCTAACATTCATCTTACAAAGGCAGATAAGGTAGTGTTGCAAAAGAAAAGAGATGTTCATGATAGGAATATTAATCAGTTACACGTGCCCTTTTGTAAATGCTCAACTATATATGTGAGGAATGCATTCATTTTAACCAGAGACTTGATCAAAGGTCATACCATATTACCTACCGTGTGACATTTTGGAAAATAGAAAGTAAAATTAAGATTTTTTTTTTTTTCTATTGAATCTTAGAAAATTCAAGATTAGCTCCCTATTTGATTGTTGCATTTCAATTAATGTTTCAAAACGAAACATGAAGTAAAACTATATACACTACAGATATACCGACAATTGGTTACAGTCTCCCTACTGTGAAGTAGACGATGTATTGTAAAGCTTTTAGTTATTTTCTCTTGGAGTTCACAATGGAAACAAGTAGATTTAAAAATAAATAAATAATTTTAAAAGTGTGCAGAGAGCTGAAATATCAATTCAGTAAATACCTGGAGTTCTAATCTTTGTATATAAAAGAGACATTGATTTTTCTTTCCTGTCCTGAACTGATACTAGTAAACACAGCTGAAATAGGGTTTGTTTTTAATAATAAACTATGAATAATGTCATGCAAACATTTCCTTTACCAAACTGAAGATTTTCACTGCATTCTATCTAATGATGGAGTAGATATCAGGAAGCAGTGATTGGAAGGACAACACACGTATCCAAATAATAACCTCTGTTCTTTACAATTTTTAATAATAAAAACCATTAAGGGAAATGATTTGAAAATATTAAGGTACAGAAAGTATTCAAAGACTCAGTAATTTTTTTGAAAGGCATGCTTTACTCATGCCCCAGTTAAAAGACGAATGAAGGAATAATGAAAAATTAATGGGAGATCTTTATATGGGAAGCCAGACTGGCTAATGCAATGGTTTCTCAGACCCTTTACAAACACCCTGCAAATTATCAATCACAGTGGGATTGGTCTTCCACAATTTTTAAGATCACCTTATTTTAATACAGTAATTGCTATTAATTTTAACATACATTTTATCCACTAGAATTGTTACATCAAAAGATGTACACCAAATAATGTTAGATATACCAACAGATATAACAATAGAATAAATTCTATTAAGATAATGTAATATTAATTCTGTTTTAATTGCACTGATGTGTAAGTAAAATCATCAGGTAAGAGTTATGGAAATTAACAGCATTTCCATCAACTACTCTAATGAATGGAAGATTGTGCTGATGCCTCAGGAGAGTGTGAGACCTTACTTCTCCTTAGAAATTACACTTGAATTATAGGCTGTTTATTACAGGTTATATACCCAGAGCTATGTGCTATACATTAAATAAATGACTGATATTTTTTGTTTGTTTTCATGAGAAGAGGGGATATAGAAGAAATAAGCTTGTTAGATTTTTCTTATTTCAAATTAATATTTTGTTATAATGCATTGAGTAGGGGAATGCAATTGCAAAAAAGTTATTTGACAGAACTTACAAGGAATATTAAGTATGTTTTTAATATAATGGAACATATTAAAGAAACATGTATTACTATTATACTTAGTTCACATGAATGTACTGTTCATAGATTGCATTGTTCCTACATTACAGGTTTATTTATGTGAACAGTATAAATGTATCATAGTTAGCAAACTTAATTAAATGAAAACATGAAGGGCAAAAATAATCTCTTGTTTATCTCTTCGGTCACTTTCAACAAGGTCAAAAACAAATGCTTTTTTATTAATAAAGTTTGGCAGATCATTGTTCCAACGTTTGTGTTTTAGCTTTAACCTTCTGTGTTCTTAAAAGCATTTAAGAACGGTCGTATCGATGTATAACAATCAAAATAGACATAATTAGGGCAACTTTTAATTAAGCTGCCATTAAACTCTCCATTTTCTTTGAGTGTCAGGCCTGAGCAGAGCTACCCAAACCTTTATCATTTTCAATGGGCATCTCAATGTTTAGCCCCATTATTTGATAAGCAGATAAAACCAGTTAGTTAGTTATGGAAAATAAATCTGAAACTGAAAGTCATCACATTTCCTTAGGTTTTGGTTGAAAGGATTTGAGCATACTGATGGATGTAGTGTTCTTGACTGGTAAGATTTACCATGGAATCAGTTATCAGAAACAGAACGCCTTGAGCTGTACTACCTATATGATCCCACCGGCAAATATAAAAGAGTAAACCTAAGATGTCATGATAGCTATTGTAATCTATGCAGAGTTATTTTTTTATCCAAAAAAATACCAGATTTGTTCTCCCTCTGTACATCACATTCTCAGTAAAATGATCACAGTTCAAAATTACTGCTGAAAAAATAGTTAAGACAAATTAACCAATGAAGAAGAAAGACTTAAAACTAGAGAGATATTTTCTGGGTGTTAAAAAGAGATCATTTTCTCTGAACTTGTTTTTGTATCACACAAAGTATAAGACTGAAATACTGAACAGAGACATGGATATAAGACCTAATATTTAGTCAATCTAATTGGAGCCAATTTTAAAAGAATCTAATAGTACACAAATACTGTACTTTAATATTATACTCAAGCCAAATGTAATTAACATTATTCTTAAAAAACATTATTGCTATACATCAATGCTGCATTTAGTCTGTTGGGAATATATCAATGTATAGATGCACAGTATACTGATGTTTAAGACAAATGTTAAGTAAATAAATATTTTCGTTTAAAAACACAATTTAAATAGCTAATTAAAATCAGAAAGGTGAAATATTAACCATAAACTAAGTGGTTCATTATTTAGTTAAAAAAATGAGGCTAAGGTATATCCCAGTTTGTCTGAAAACCAATAAATCTATTATACACCATATTTGTTAATTAATAGCATTTATATATTGATTTTTGCATATTATTTTTCACTTTACAAGCACAATGTAAGCTAGAGGATATGACTTTCATTTTAATGAACCAAGATAATAAAGGTTAATAAAGAATAAAAGTCTATGTCTTCTAGGTAACGAAAATAGGTATTAAATTATTGGGAGAAATGACTGAGAAAAAGAAGCAATGAAAAACAACAAAATAAAACATCTGACTGACAGAAAAAGAAAAAATAAAAGAGACTGAATGTTATAAGGAGTAGTCTTGAGGACCTGAAGAACAAAAGGCAGCAAGGAAGGTATGGAAAAGAGCCAGATCTCATAAACTTATGAGCCACACACACTTCAAGTATCTGGCCTCTCTAATGATCTTAGAAATCCAAATGGCACAGATTTCAGCAGGAGCAAAGCATCCCAAGTAATAGATAAAACAAATATCTTCTGGCTTTCTTTTGCTGCTACTGTGATTGCAATTTGTGATGATGACTTGCCATTGTAACAGAACGTGAAAAAACATATTAATCAAGAATCTGAAAAGACAGCTGATATAGATTGTGTTTGCATCAACTCTCAAACACCAGAAAGGCCCAAAACCCATTATCTTATCTATTAAGAGACTAACTGGAAATCCTCTTCCTAGAAAGCAATGTGAGAAGGCCAAGCTGAATGCTGTAGAAGATAATTACACTACCTCCATATACTTTATATTTTATTATTTGTTGACAAGCTGACAAAATTAAAAAGGCAATGTGAATCAAAAACTAGATAATATATATGTGATTTGTCATCCCTTAAAATAATCGGCTGATATTAATCTTTTCCACAGCAGTGGAACAAGAAGACAAAATACAGGTACAGTAAGAGGTTCAGTGCAATAGTAAATATGCACATTTTCCCTCACTAGCCCCATAGACTTCTTGATTAACAGTTTAAGCTAGAAGTTGCTAATGAGTTAGCATAGGAAGCATCAGCAGGCAGCTTGAAAGAAGAATTTTTCACTTGCCTTAATTCCAGACTTTGACATCTCTTGACAATGAATGACTATTTGGAAAAAGAACTATAGAAGAAATTTCACAGAGAGATTTTACAGGCAACTTTTCTAAGACTTTTTTTAAAAAAAGGTTTTGAGCATGCATTGAGAAATAGCAAAAGTAACTTTTAATTGATATCAGCTTATTAATATACAATTATTGTAATGGAACTTAAATTAAAAAAAAAAAAATAGACATGCCTTTTGAATGTTATTACCCACAGGAAAAAGCAGATTAAAACACAGACTTCCTGTCCCAGAGAAAAGCAAAAAAAAAAAAAATTCATAAGACTTCTTGACTGCAGTTGGACAAATGATTAAGGGGGTGGGGGGAAAGAAAAAGCAAGTCTTGCTACTTACATAAAAACCTTGAATTTGCAGAGGACATAGATACTGTGTTCAGAGAGCCTCAGGAAGTGAAAAAACTCTGTTGTTACCTTAGAGCTAAGAGCAGCAGTGACACGCTCAGGAAAAGCTCTGTTCTTAGTCCTCAGAATTCACTAATGCATCTTACTGAGGTGGATTTTTTTTACCCTCTTCTCTCTCTAGGACAGAGGATTTTAGAGGATCAAATTTTATAACTTCTCAGATCCTGCGGGCAAACAGACTTTCTAGATAAACACTGTGAACTATAAACCTCAGGTTGTTCGGGGACCAGACCACACAGGAAAGCTCAGGCTGATTTTGAATCCCGAAGTATTTACTACTTTCTGTGCATTTATTTCTTGGTTATGATACCCTAAATGAACATAAAACATTGAACACTCAGCCTTTCTGTATTTTACAGGTGTTTCATTATAACACAGAATGCACTATTAGTTGAGGAAGAACATTTTTAAACCTTTGGGCAAAAACCTAAATGCAGAACATGTATTCTATGCTTTGTGCCTGTAAATTCAAATCTGTCTTCAATAAACTGTGAGGGCATGCTTATGTCACTATATTTGTCTCTTGTTTTGTTTCAGACAAAGACATTATTGCCTAAACACCTCTAAACCAGATGTAATTCTAATCTAATCTAAATACCTCTAAATTGACCTAATCCTGAAGCCTAAATTAATAAGAATCAGAGTTGAACTGCATAATTCAACAGCAAACAACAAAAAGAAAGGGAAAGAGGGAAATAGGCAAGTTTTTCACAGGGAGTTAAAAGAAATATTTTAGTCTGGAGAAATAACACAGGCAACAGCAACTGCCACACATCTGACTCAGATCCCACGAGCCATTTGGTAAAGTAAGACAAAATAAGGGTAAGGCTGGAAACAGTTTGAATCAATATCGCAAAATCAGTTGTTAGAAAATGTCCATGGGCGCTGTTAAAAACAAATCATGTCTCCTTTTCTGTACCCACCTGCTCAGTTGGACAAAAAGCTCTTTCATGAGGCCTAGGCCCAAGTCAAGGCTGAGCCCCAGACCCAGGCCAAATGCCAAATTTCCTCAATTCTTCTCTCTGTCCCAGATTCACCTGATCATTGCTGCTCCTACCCCCACCCACCCTCCCAAGCCAGTGCTTGCTCTGAGGCATTACAACCCTAATTATAATGAATGTAACAACCTTAACACTGTAAACTCAGAATTGGGCCTGAGCAAAAGGTATCCAGGTGACGATACCTATGTTAGCAATCTTCACTGAGTGTCTCCTGAGACTAAAATCAAACAGCTCCCTACCCATAATGATATCATTCATAATGAGACACTGTAGTTCATATTATTCCTTGCTAAACCACGTGAATCACCTGGCTTGTGGAAGAGGGTTGTGCCTGCATGTGTTAGATACGCAGACTTGGCATGCTCTGGAATATATATATGAATGTACAGACTGTATTCCATATTTCTTAGTCTCTGACAGATAATTAGAAACGTACAGCCAGTGTTTTGTTGGCTGCTGCCTTTCTGTTTATACCTGGAAGTCTCACAGCATATGCTTTTTTACTGAAGATGTGGCATAAACATCACTCTCTATCAGAGTCATGCAAATTACAAGCAGAAAATTCATTAGGATGTTAGAAATACTTCCTAACAATTTCATGTGGGAAACTAGGTATTAACAAATTGCTCACAATACTTCAACAGTACTGCAAGACTCCCAAATGGTAAATCATAAACTTTTCCAGTATTTTGACAAATGAAGAGCCAAGGATTAATTGGCATAACAAGAAATTCACATGCTATTCAGACATAGCCTAATATTTTTCAGCATAGCTGTGAAAGTGTAAGCCATAGCAGTTTAACAAGGGAAAGAGACTGAAAATAAAATTTTCACAAGTGCTTTGTAGTATTATTTCTCTGTTCTAGTTCAAGCCAACTCATTTCTTCCTAGTTTGCATTATTTAATACATAAACAATGCAGTCAAACATTTGATCTTCCTGGCCCCTATAATGGCCATGATAATGAACATTATTATAATTATATTTTGGGCCATGGTTATAATTTAGGTGTGAACTGCTGCAAGTTCTTAGACATATATTTTATAAATTATTGCAGATTTTCTGTTAGAAAATTTCTGGAAAAAATAAACCTAAAACTTGAAGTCAGCAGTTCATCATATGTACTGGATATTGAAAATTCTATTGTAATACTATAGCTGTTCTAACTACTGTATAATAAAAATAGAAAACGGTTCAAAGTGGAAATTCTTCATTAATACAGCATATGATAAATTAGAAAGTCTGCTGAAGAATAGCCTGTTAATTCCCACAGATCAAGTTAAACATACAAAAATACATTTCTACACATTAAGAAATCGCTGCATATTTAAAGGCTATAAAGAGCAAAGTTGGGAAATCAGCAATATCTGCAGCACTAGATCTAAGTTTTGGCTAGTGTCAAAACGTGGCAACTTCACATACTGTCAGACTGCTCTGACATTAGCCAAGAAGTTAGTTATTTAAGTTAAGTTACTTAAGACATATTTTACTATGATTTTCTGCACAGTTTTAAAGAAAAAAATGTCAAATTAGAGACTGAAAAATCGGTGATTTCAATTGCTCATGAAAATGATGATTTCTTAAAGGCAGCACAATTATCTTCTAAGGAAAAACTCAATTCAAGCTCTCATATATTGCAGCACTGAAAATTTCTATCAATTATACCAATTCTAGTTATTTCTACCACTGAAGAAGATTAGGAGTTCCATACAACTGTGGCATAAGAATTAAATCAGCTATACATTCTGTTTTATCTAAACCAGGATGAGATATTGCCAGATAATTGCTAAAGTATCTGTCCTTATATTTAATCTATTACAAATAATCTAAAAAAAACCACCAAAAGAATGTATGGAAAATGAGAACACAGGCCATTTCATCAGTGGAAGAGAATAATTATACTGTTACTGGAAAAATGTATGTTCATGATCCTTTTTAGAATGCAACATAGGTACACACAGAAACCTGAAAACTCAAGAAGGCAACCTCTTAACTGGAAGGTTCTCTAAACGGGAGCTTTAAGTAATTTTTTAGAGTTCCCTAAAGAGCAAGGTGACTTACCTGGCAAGACATGCTTGCACTGCCCAGTGCTCTACATCCAAGGCTTGCTTTCCTCTGCAAACCAGGATGTGAGGAAGCACACAGCTCTGAGTCACATCCCAATGTAAGCTTACCAAACAACCAAACTACATGCCTCCTGGCCATGAAAACTAATAAAAAGCTACAGGACAATTAGCCTTCTATGAGAACAGTGGGTTGAAGATGTGGATAAAGCATATCTAAAACAGTTAATAAAACTTCATATGTACTGTTAGTCCTCTGAAACAGACTGTACATTTCAGCTGGGTCAAGTTATGCAAGTTGGAATATTTGTTGCAGGTAAATAATATCATTCAAGACAGGTGGCTTGATTAACTATTGAATATATTAGAAGGGTTTTGGAAGTTGTGGGGGGAGCTAAGGGACAGTACAGAGATAGATAATATCGATGTTTCCCTAAGTAAAATGATTTCAAAGTATCTTGAACAACCTGTCAACAAAATCTGTGCTACAAATATTTGTTATTAAAAAATAAAAGACTTCTCAATTTAATTCATCACACATTTTACTATCAAACTATCAGAGCAGTAGATTAAGAAATACTGCCTCTTTTTTGCTACCATGGCATTTAGATTTTCTAAAAATATTTTGTATATATTTTTCAAAATATTTTGTAAATTTAAAAAATCTTTTACAAAATATTTTCTAAAATGTTTTTCTAAAAATCTCTTTAAATCTTTTTAAGTTTCATCAGTAAAATCCCAAAACTATTCTATTATATATATAATTAAAAATACATAAATTATGATTTATTATATGTAATTATTGATTAGGTACTATAATGAATCACAGAATCACACAATTGTTGAGGTTGGAAGGGACCTCTAGAGGTCACCTTGTACAACCTCTCTGCTCAAACACAGTCAGCTACACCAGGTTGCTCAGGGCCATGTCCAGATGGCTTTGAATATCTCCAAGGATGGAGACTCCAAAAGCTGTCTCGGCAATCTGTTCAAGTGCTTGGTCACCCTCAGAGTAAAAAAGTGTTTTCTTATTTATAATGTTTTTCCCTGTTTCTCAAGTTTTTTCCTTACGCGTGCTTTTCTTATGCATTCAGATTATCATGCATTCATACTAAATGCCTACTTGTAGTTTCTGTACATAAAGAGCTGAATTTGTTCATAATCCCCTTTAAAACAACAAATCATTTATGATATGAATGCTTGTTCTCACCATGAACACAATCATCTTTTCAAGATAATACCTAAATACCAACAGGATTGTTTTTCCCTGCAGTTTGACATTTGGAGTCAAGTCAGATAAATTCCCCTTTATTAGAGCATGGGTGATTACTTTTTTTTTTTTTTTTTTAAATCTTCACACTGATAAATTTGCATGCATATTGTTTGGTCAAAGCAAATACGACTCTGCTAGTATTCATTAGCATCTTCTGTTTTGAATAAGTATTCTACTCACAGAACTTGATCCAAGTACTTCATACATTAAGTGTTTGACTGAAGAAGAAAATCCCCTTTACCATATTATGTACATTTTGTATATAAGTATCTGTGCCAGAACTGGTTTTAAAAATTTACTTTATAAAATTTTTGCACTTCTAGGGTTTTTTTATACTAACACATATCCATAAAACCAAAAGCTGAACCATTTTTTTTCATCTAGACATATTGCCTAGGAAAAAACCCACCATATTTTATTTGCTTTTAAGAATAAATTTTTATATCATGCTTTCATTACTCTTTTTCCTTTCTCTTTATAATTTTCTAGCATTCATTTTCTTTCACTTTAAGTTTTATCTGCTTTTAAAAATACAAAATATCTTTACAAGATCACTTCTTTCAAACCAAGGTCCAAGAAGAAATAGTTTTCCTATTTTATAAGAAGTACTGAGAAATTAAACTACCCAGATCTTGAAACATGAATAGAAACTAGCATTTAGAGTTTCGGGCTGTAATTCAGACTTTCTTGTTGAAGAACTCAGATTCAGAAGTGGGAAAATAAGTTTTTTTTATCATCTTTGTTGGCCTGATTGTAGCCCTTATGGTTCCTCAGGTGTTGCTACCATGACTACCACGCAAGAAGAAACTAAGAAACCAATCTGATCTATGCTGGCTTCAGACAGTCCATGGAGATAGTTCAGCCCTTTTCCTTGTTTTACAGAACTATCTCAGTACTTTCCCTTCTAGCTACCAGAAGACGAGCAGGATTCGTTAGCTGAGAACTGTTTTGGGAGTACTGGATTCATGACAAAGGTGTGGCAGGTTGGAAATATTCCAATGGCGTATAGTGCTTGAAGCTGGGAAATCCACTATCCCGAGAAACATCTGCATTATGTGACAGTTCAAAACTCCTAAATTCAGAGATCACTGTGATCATGTACCTCATGCAGGCAAGTTTTTGTCGATCAGTTAACTTGAACACCATACTGCTTTGACAGGCAGTTCCTCTGGTTGCTGCTTGGTCTGAAATCCAGTGAGTACAGGGACAAATTGTTGCCTTGCTTTAAGAGACAACCTCTTCTGGTTCTGAGATTCTGTTGACATATATAATCTCTAGTTTGTGAAACCAGAACAGAACTTAACTTGCTATCTTGGAAAGATTTCAAATCAGAACATCTCCTGTTTACTTGTCAAATCAAGTCTATATTTTTGCAGGTGTTGTTACTGAAAAAGTTAATTTCTGAACATTACTCCAATAGACACAAACAAGACAAAGCTAGCATGCAATTTATCCCTTAAGTGCCAGAAAATAATCTGTACCTTGTGGCGTAATCTTACTAGGGGCTGATAGGGCCTAAAGTCATATCCTTCCTTGGCTGGCCACCCGTCTGCTCCCAGCAAAACGCATCCAAGCAGTAAAACAGCTGACCACCACATAAACATCTTTACAGGTCTGCTCCTGTCAAAATAAAAGGTAAAAGTTTAGTGACAGACTGCAATATTACTTTCACACAAGTCATATTAAAAAGTTTACAATATTGATATTCCATTTGTGGACTTGAATAAATATAGTAGTAATAAGGTAATCCATCTGGCACAATGGCAAAAAGAAAAAGAAAAAAAAGGTAGTGGTTTTTGAGACCAAAACATCAATTTGGTGTTACTGAACTGAACATTTTTTTATCACTATTCGATACTCATATGAGACATTCACTGAGGAAATAACCAGGAAAAGCTTCAGAAAATTACATCTCTCAGAAAATGTACATCATCTGATGTACATGAACACATACACCAACCTTTTATATTAAATACAGTCTTCTGTGATGCACTGTTCACAACCTGAAAGCTATCAATGTAAAACATCTAGCATATGTCTATTATAATCTTTATCTTACCAGCACTGAAGCCTAAAATGTAACCAAAGCACTGTATTTTACGCCAGTATTCTAGAGGAATTTCTAAATTGCATTATTGAAATTATGTATAGTCTATAAGCTTTATTGCATGTCAGTATTAGAAGAACATTTCTAGTCTATTAAGTAAACTCCCCAAATTTGTCCTAAAATTCACTGCAATCAAGTGCCAAAATCAAGGTAGATTATTTGAATTTCTTAATAGCTGATGCAACCTTCTGTTCCATGGAAAGAGAAATTAGCAGAAGGACACTCACCTATCTGCAATTTTAATATTAAATGAGACTACTAATTAAAATTTTCAGACTTTCAATTTTAAAGGTACATTATATAAGTAAATACCAATATCTATCAGGTAGATTGCAAACAATATGGTGTGCATGCAATCATGCACAGTTAGAGGCCTTTCCCACTTCATGTGCACTCATTCCGTAAGTTTGTCATCCTGCAGTCATCATAACAACCCAGTTTGTACTGATTGCAATGTTCTGGTATATCTTAAACCAGGTTATGAAAAAATTACTTTATATCATAATGAACACAAAATTTCATTTTTCCAGACAAAACTAGGCTGGTTTGTTGAGCTAGTCCTAAATTATCCAGCTACCATGATACATTAAGGTGTGACCGATTAGAAATAAAATTAGGATATTAGATACTGATATTAGGAAAGAAGATACACAACAATATGGAAAAACGCAGAGAACTGTTTCTAATGTTAAAGGCCTTGAGAAACATATATTGTGAAATTTATGAGAAAGTTCTTACAGAAGATGCTGAAAAAATCATAGAGAATTTGTGTCTTAGTTGCTTTTGCCTGGACAAAGATATTATAATTTCATAAAAATAAGATCAGAACCATGGAAGTACTGTAACAATCATTCTCACAGATTTTATAAATACATATGACATGAGAGTTTCCTTAGATGGTTCCTAATGGACCTACAAATGTGTATTTCATAAGTGGTTTCAGTACCTATTAAGAGATTTTCAATATCTATTATTGATATTCAGTACCTGCGTTGAAACTCTCATGCTAAACAGACAACGCAGCAAACTGATTTGCATCACTTCAAGACTTGTGCAAGTCATTCTGTTTAGCTTTTATTATCCAGTCTTATAATATGGGACAGAGATTAACAACTTCTACGCAGGCTGACTTATGCAAGAGTGTTTATTAATTTTTTTCCCTTTCTACCTTTCCTCTAACGTATTAACCTTGCTAACATAGAAAGCTCTGATAAGAATAAAGATATACATGAATAAGTTCAAAATGTCCTAAGTGTGCCCTAAAAGAGCAGAGTGTGTACAGAATGTTAAAGTCTTGCCTAATATTTCCTTTTTTTATAGGAAATCGGCATATAGCAGTAGTCCTGAGAGCCACCCAAAAGCAGGGACTGCATAGAATTAATTCCTGTGGAGATATAAGAGAGATTGAATGGACTCTAGCCTTACATCTATTCACAGTCTCAGTAATGGGATCCTGCATAAGTCTGCTACCCTTCTTTGGGGACCACTTTACCCAACTTGGTAAAACCACTTTAACATTCGCTGTCTGATCCATTCTCTATCCAGCTGACTTTTACCAGCCCGCCAAGCTTTCATACTTTTAACTCAAACACAGCTTGAGATTAATAAACCATACTACTTTGACATCAGCTACCTTTTGTTCCACCAAAACCAATCTCATTCTGGGTCTCCCTGATAATCAAATTTCAGATTTCTTCTCATTTATCATTGCTTATTCCGATAGCTCACACTTCAAGTGCCTTATTTTGGTACTTCAGTTTTTCTAATATACATCATAGCAGTATCTCTCCTAGGAGATCTCTCAGAGAATATATCAAGCAGTGAATGATTTGAAACAAAGACAAGCTCTATTACAGGCATTTTATATAAATAACTTAAGGCTGCTTCTTTTATACCAGTTCAGTTACTGGATATTAAAATGATGATAGAAAATAACACAGTGAAAAAGTTTTCTTGGGTTCACCTCACACTTCCACCAAAACAGAACTGTTAATCAGATGTTCTAGTGGACCTTTACTATGGGGTTATTTACAACAAATTTAGCTCACTGACTTGAAACACTTACTTCAGAACTCTGAGAATTCAAGTATGTAATGGAATGGCATTTTCCTTCACTGCCTCTGAGTTAGTTCTCAGTATCATGGTTATTTGAACAATAACTTCATTACAGGGAGGGAGGGGGAGAAAAAAAGAAAAAAAAAAGAAAAAAAAAAAATCTTGTCTTTTAATCTTGAAGAAAACACCCCTTTGTATTTGAAAAAATGTCTTTGAAAATAGTTTGTTGTTGACTTGCAAGGTCAGAATCAGATTAGTTTAGAAGTTATGCATGCTAAAACTAGGTATGCACAGTTGAACTTTTGTCCCCTTTGTGCATTTGCGGAATATCTCTCTGTACAATGAAAATGAGGTTGGAGAACAGTCATTTCACAGAGATGGTAAGGGCAGCCACATTCCACCACCCTCTCATCTAAACTGCATATATTTTAGCCTCATGTGGCATAAAAGAATAGAGTCCTTATAGTTCTGAAAATTGTTTGACCCTGAAAGGTTTCTCCTTTGTACTTGTCCAAAAGAAGATAAAATTATTACATGCTCAGTTTCTGACTTCATTGCCTCTTACTTGAATCAACACTTAAAATGTAAATTAAAGAAGTCAGCTTTTTGGACAGATGCCACCTAAAATTCAAAAAGTATGTAGGCAGTCTGCAGTTATTATTTGCCTTTTCAGAAATTAAAAAAAAAAAAATCATTTTTTTCCAAAGTATCACAAATTTTCTATTGAATTTATCGTACAATTTAAGTGGCTATTTAAAAACTACTACCAAACCCACAGTTCTCCTTAAAACAATGCTACTAAGCGTTTAAGAAGAATTATGATCTGTCCTTAATGACTTACATTGTTAAAGAGCTGAATTAAAGAGATGGAATAAAAATAAGTTTTCAAAGCTTCATTACAATTCCAGATTTTGTTGCTGCATATAAGCAAACAGAAGGAAATAAGGTATTAACTCTATATATTCATGATTTCTAAAATATCTTGCTTCATATTTCTTTATTTACAGCACAAATGGGAAGTAAAGGATATTTGTACAATACATTTATTTTAATGGTTACATTATCAAACAACCAGAAAGATGCTTATACCATGGACTCTGGAAGAAAATTACATATTTCTGAACTCAAATTTGCATTATGGATCTAGATGTTGTTTCCTCATTGATTATAATCTGACAGAATTTTATGTTTCAGTGCTTAGATGACATTTTTCTGTATGTTTAACTTCATGAATTACATACTATTTGTGTAACATTTGCTTTTAGTTTTATTATATGACTATTTTTATTTTCACCAGGTTTTTTTTACTTTGTTTTGCTTTAAGTCATGGTGGACATGCTGAGTTTTAAGCTGTCAGAAACTTTCTCATAGATCATTAAATTTGGATATACGAAGGACTACAGTTACTTAGCATGCTTTTATTAACTGCATAGGATATTATATAAAAGAATATATCTTTCACAAGAACTAGGTTTAAGGAATTTCAGGGTCAAACAAATAGTAATGCAGTTTTGATTATAACATTTAACTATATTTTATAGGAAAATGCTGAAAAACAAAGATCTGAAGCATTACTAACACAGATTTTAATAAATATTCTGAAATATGAGAGTTCAACAAATATAGCTCATTGTAGAGCTCTCAAGTACAAGCAACTTGATCTTTTGTATTTTTCTGCTATCACTGTTTGGAAAAGTGGGGGAAAAAAAAGTTCTGCTTTAATCTCCCAGACAGTATATCTATTTCTGAGAACCTTGGATGAGGTGAAGGGGATGGTGTGCACGCCTTAATCAAAGATGAATAAAGCATTATTCATCTCAGGGGACCCACTGCACACGGAAACTTAGTATCTGAATTAAGCAGCTGCACAGCCAGAGAAGAGGGAAGAGAGGCCAGCTCTGAGAGAAACAATCCAAGAAATAAGTGAATGTTATTCAATTATATTTGACAATTTCAGTGAAATGCTATTGAACAGATATTTTTCTTTTCTTGAGTGTTTCACATCACTGAGGCATCATGCAGAAAGCAGTGTAGTGAATTTCTTCGTGCTCTGAAAGTTCTGAAATCAGATAGTCAGGGAGATACATTCCTGACCTTTACATTTTTTCCAGTGATGTTTTTGTTCATGCAACATACTTATGTAGATATCTGCTCTACGTATTACAACACAGCTTTTACACACCTGAAAGGATTTCAAGATAAGATAATAACTTACATGTTGATTAATATCAGTATGAATAGTTTGCTCTAGAAAATAGAGATCTTTATTATCATCTGACATCTTTTCGTCTTCTGAAATTATTTCGGTATCAAGTTATTTCTAAGGCCTTGCAGAAATAAGTAGTAGTTCTACCCTGTATTTTCACCGCTCTCATGTTAACAGCTCTTTATCCTCTGTGTTTATTTCACTCTTCACCTGTTTCACCAGGAGCTGTCATCAAGCAGCTGTTAATCAAACTGTACCTTACATTTCCAAAAACCTTGCTCCAATTCTTTATTTGTATAAATCACTGATGTGATACTGTAATAAGAGGCAAATCCTGTTTAATAACTACTTATTATTAAATTGGTATCCAAAGGTAGATGCTTAATGGATAAGTAAAGAAACAGGAAGAGAACGGACAAGTTAGTATATTCCTCCAAGTCCATTTACTCCCTGAGCTAGAAACTGCAGCTAGCTATTTTGCCTAATATCCACTGATAGACTTCAGCCACTTAAGTTTGTCCGCTACCTTTTAAAATTTGTGTATTTTTATTTCCATAACATTATGCGGGTGTGAAGCATGTTGTTTCTTTATATTCGTATAACCATATTTGGAAATCTGATGAGTTTATTTAATTTATTCTGTTTATTCTCTGTTCAAACAGAGACCAGACTGTACCTCTGGGTTTTCCTGGGGTTTTGTTTGTTTGGGGGTGTGTGTGTGTGTGTGTGTGTGTGTTTGGTTTTTCTTTGTTTGTTTATTTGGGGGAGGTGTTTGTTTTTGCTTTTCCTCTGTATATTCCTTATTGTATTATATTTTTAAAGAAATTTTAAGGAATTTCTTCATCATGAGGGTGGCGAGGCACTGGAACAGGCTGCCCAGAGAAGCTGTGGATGCCTCATTACTGGGAGTGTTCAAGGACAGGTTGAATGGGGCTTTGAGCAACCTGGTCTAGTGGAAGGTATCCATGCCCATGGCAGGTACACGATCTTTAAGGTCCTTTCCAATGCAAGCCACTCTATGATTCTATAATTTAACCAGGGACTAATACAATAGTCAAGACAGGAATGCACCAAGCACTTCGATTAGATGCAATATTCCTTTCTCAATAATTCTCATACACTAAAATATTTTAATATACATATAGTTTATAATACAAATTATGATAATCTATAATTTGTTATGTACATTTATATTTCTGTAATAAATCATACATTTTAAATATTTTATAATAAAATGTATAGGTTAAAACGTAGAGAGAAATTTAAAAATTCCAGCTCATCTTTTGGTGTAGATATTATTACTCTGCCACTAAACACGGACCTGAAATTCTCAGACAACTATTAACAATAACTCCCTTATCTTATGTCCTATGAATGCAAACATCTAATTTACAGCTACTCATTGCATGTAAATAATTAGGGTGTGAGGCTTTTTTTCCCCTCATTGCATGTAAATAATTAGGGCGCTTTGTTTTTTCCCTCATGTGCATTAATTCTCTTATTAAGAATGAGTCTGACCTGCTATTTTATCATTAAACTGATCTGCATTGTGGGACTCTTCTGCATTGTTCTCTGTCAGCTCACATTTGCCTTAAAAGCTGAGGAAGGGTAAAAGATGTGGAACAGATAATGGTTATTCCTTATTTCTCATTGTACAGTAAGTTCTTCAGTATCAAATTTAGATTTTTCCTTTCTGCTTCTCAGAAAGCTCTGTCATCTTACTTTCTAGCCCATTTCCAGAGCATTTATGAACCTGATGCACACTGCAGTTTTCTCACTATTGTCTTCTCTCCATTTCAGTTACTTCTGAAACTTTTTGGTAAATTATTCTCCCTAAGAGGATTCTTCTATTCTGTGACAAGTTTGTTCCTTAAAACCCTTGAGTGAGGAACACTGCTGGGAGAGCTGTACCTTCAGAATTGGCAGATGGAATACCTTAGGGCATCTCACTTCCCTGTCTTGGTAAGGGAATTGAGACCATAAGGTCACTCCTCAAGCAAGTAACCTGCTCTGCCCCGTGTAATTTGTGGCTTTACTGTTCTACCATCTTATTTTCATAAAATTTCCAAAATTGTTATTATATTGAAAACCTCATTATAACAATATTTACTTGTGTATTCATTTTGTAGCCATTCATATAGAAACATATGTATATGATTTGTCTTATGAGGGCATATATATTCTTCAAGCTGACCCTTATCACTGGGGTGGGGAAAAATACTCTGTTAAAAACAGAATTTCAAAGAAGAAAGATTTAATCACAGTTTTCTACTGAAAATTATGAAACACAAGTATGAGACATTAATATTTTATTTCATTAAAGAAGATTCTACTTGATAAAATTCTACTTGGTATACGCTCTTGATTAAAAATGCAGTCATTGAATACATTTGGTACAACGCAATCAAACACAATTTAGAGTGTTCAGCAGAGCAACTGGGGCTAATCTAGCCTTGAAACTTTTGGACTGTCTCAGGAGTGGTTTATGCTGCAAGATGCTCAGTTATAGTTAAATCACTACTTTACTCACTAAAAAAAAGTGCAAAGTACCACAAAATAATATATTACCTCTTTATTAGATTTGTCTATTGATTTTCCAGCATTAAACTCTTTGTTTCCAACTCTGGTAGCTGGTGATGAATAATCTTCAATATTTCTATTGCACATAAAGCCTCAAATAGTATTAATAATGGCAATAGGATTTAAGCACACATCCAAACCCTGAGGCAGACAGTCTTACATAAACTGAATATCCAACCTCTTTGAACTTTAGTTATTACTAGTAAATTCAATGCATGTTCTTCTATAAGCAAAGGCACATTAAACTGACACATATCAGGACTTGTACATTATACTTCAATATGCATATGCACAAATTACAGATATTTATAGTCTCTGTGTGTGATGCAAATCGCCTGCTTTATCTTAAAACTAATGACACTGTTACACTCTGTAAGAAAGGAATAACTGCTTTGAAAGTAATTGGTTCATTTATTCAGCTCCTAAGCCACCAGCAACAGCAAGTTTTGGAGACGGGGAAAAATACTGCTTATCTAGTTTTATTTGCATAAAAGGGTGTGTAAAAAGTAGTACACATAATTATTCAAATATTTTTCAGGGCAAAGAAAACTACATTAAAAGTACACACAATTGACAGAGTTATCCCTGCTGTGAGCTCGTCACATCTGAGTTCATTTCAATGCTTGAGAAAATGCAAGGCAAACCTCTACCTCCTTTTCCTCTCCTGCTAATACTTTTCACCCTTGCAAGGTCAATATTTTGTGGAAAACAAACTAAATTCTAGTTCTGACACCTTCCTTATGAATATCTAATCATGATTAATATATTCTAGAATACCACGGTGAGTGCTTCCTCTCAAAGTTTATTATGCTTTCTAAATCTTCTCAGCAGTTCATCGGTAATGTAAATTTTGCTCTCTGCCTGACTCTTCTTTTAGAATTGTTGGACAAGGAGAGATGCTGATATTATGAGAATTTAGCAAATATATACTGAGTACTATTTTACCTCTCCCCATGCTGTAATCTTCACAAAGAAGATTGAAAAAATATTATATGATAAACAACCAGTTCCAAATGTGATAATGTAGCTACACATACAGTGTATTAAAAAAAATCTGATTAATGAAAGCTGACTTACCCAGAGTTTTATACAAAGGGTGAAAACATATACCTAAATACAAGGATACCCTATTTAATTATATACATATATTTAAAATAAAGAATTTTTCCACTTTCGGAGAAATTCCTTACAAAATTCCTCAGCTATTATGCTCTTGTTCTGTGTTACTAAGTGGTGACTAGCCAGGATATTTGGCATTAAGAACAGAAACATAATTTGAAAATACAACCATTCCACTCCAATAAACTGATTTAATCGTCTTGATGCACCTGTAAACTGTAATAAATGAAATTTTAAATACTGGCTAGATCACTGCATTCCTCCTGCCTTTAAAAGAAAAGGCACATCAGATATTAACCTGACATTGTTTAAAAGGACATTTTCAACATATCAAGGAGTAGTACTGTATACCCTCAAGATGTGTCAGTCTTCGTATTAACATGCTATTAATCCTATTAATCCAGGGGGGGGAAAAAAAAAAAAGTTAATTATCTATTTTGTGTGAGTCAGAAAAGGAGCATAAGTTCTGTCACCATATTCAGTGTTATTAATAAGTTTATAATGCAGCTACAGTAACAAATATACACCATGCTCCTTTGCTCCTGACTTTGAGCATATACTGAGGGGTACAAATACCTGTCAGGAAAGAATACTTTGCTACCCTTTCTTAAAATGCTTTCATCTACCGTTATGGTTTCATGGGAGAAAGGCATCTGCAAACAAGGTGTTTTTTCTACAGAGACTATTACATTGCATGAACTTTGAACAAGTAGAAGTTTTAGCCAAAACTGTGTGTTCTCCCATTAGCCTACCTCTACTATACCACACCCTAGTGTGGTATAGCCCCCGCATCTTTACATGCAGTCTGTGTCCTCAAAAACCTCACAACAAACTCCTCCAAGCTATCACACCAATAATGTGACTCTTACAAAGTAATCACAGTATCAGATTCCCTCTACAAACGCAGCCATAATTTGTATCTAGCAAAGTTTGTCTTCATTAAAATGCTGCGTGGAAAGTGGATTGCAGTGTCGTGCTGGCATCTCTCCCTGTCAGGCCTTGCTGCCAGCTCTCACGCACAGGACACCTCGCGCTGTCACCCTCCAGCTCTCCTCCAGAAGCCAAAGCCATGCTCTGAACCGGAGTTGTTAGGTCACCTTAACTATGTGCAGCAGGCTTGAAGCTTGCAACAGCGAAACGCAGCGCTGCCACGACAGCCAACAGCTCATGCATCTGCGTCCCAATCTGTTCTGTCTCTCAGCAGCTACTTTATGTGGCTACAGCCGCTGACTACGCAGGCACACGCTCCTCATCCTGCTCCCACTGAAAGCGGCTGGCACAGTCATTTCAGAACAGTCACCGATGCTCCTGACAGCTCATGTGCTGGAACACACAAGCAGAGAAGTACATTTTTTCTTAAATCACAGGAAAAGCACTCACCATGCCAGATGAATCCAGCCTTCTCTTGACTCCTGTCCCTCTATCCCTCACTCCTTTCCCAATTTAAATTGCAAAGCCATCATGCTGCACAAGTGGAAGGTGGAGTGCAGATCCCTGTGCTCCTGGTCCTATGGTACCACACTTGGTCTTTGTGCAGACATTACAAACACATCAAGTGCCTCTGAGATGCGTCCCTCAGGTGGCGAGCAGCCAGCACAAGGGCCAGGTTTTCCCTGTCTTTCACTGTTCCTCTGCCTTCACGGATGCTTGCACTGTCAGGTGCTGGCAGGTAACAAGAGCCCAGGCAGCAAGCGCCTGGGGGGAATGCAAGGGAGATGCATCTGCCCAGGGCTGTTTTAGAAGAGCTTTGGAACTGGGTGTAAAGCTTACAGGTGGCTCTCATGAGCCCAGGCACAAGTGGCATGAGTGAGCCAGGGGCATTTCTGAAAGGCCAGAACACATGGAATGTGGATGCAGCAGGGACACTTACTAAGTGAAATCGTTGCTGCTAACTACATGCTCTGATTTAATCTTACTCTTTAGAATACATTTATTTATTCAAAGGATGACACCAGACGTCTTAGTATCAGTGACCCCGGTTTCAATTAAATACAATTAAATGAGAAATGGCAATTTTGTCATAATGCTCTTCACACAATCTCACAACTGCAATCTCACAATTTCTTTAGTATTACAGAAAGCAGAACAAAATGAGGGTGCTATATTTTATTTATCTCAGAGGAGCTTTTTTAATAGAACTGAGTTGTGCATGTTGATCTATTTTTCTTCCTAAGACTTCAGTATCAACCTCAGGAAACTGGTGTATTTTGTCATCAGTGATATATGCAAGTGCTAGTTAGTGGAAGTTTTACTGTCAACAAGGCAGTCTCTCCTTCCCTCATTAAGAAAGCTTGTTGCAGCTAGTTCTTCTATATCCCAGGGGACTAATATTTATCATCATGGCAATATCTGAACTAATGAGAATCCAACTGCTTTATGTTATGAAATCAGAGATATAAAATCTGCCAGCTTAGAACTAAGGCCAAATATTTTAGTACCGTTAGGATTTTACAAAATTTGTAAAATAACACCTAGCATACCACTGTGTAAATGTGTGCTCTGAGCATGCTAGAAAACATAAATATTTTGGTTTTCAACTTTTTAATTTAGTCTTCTAAAATAAAATACTGCAAGCATTAATTAAAAGAAAGAAGAAACAACAGCTGTAGACACATAGTAAACCGTTAAGTACATTTTTGAGCAAATTTGTCATCCTAGAGAAGGCAAAAATGCCACTTAAGATATAATTTTCTTTTAAACAGGTAAGCTGATAAGTGAAAGACAAAAAATCCTCCATATTTGCTATGATACGCTAATGTACAACCCCTACTTCTCCCTGTTGTTATTCAAGGAAATTTTGGATTTTGCTGAAACATTAGTTACCAACAAAAACATTGAAGCCTTAGTGTTATTGAACACCTTGAATTAACGCTAAACCAGGATATGCCTACCATTAATTCAATCTACCATGATAATTTAGAGAAGTGATTTTTCAATAACTCAGCTGGTTTAAAGTCAACCCACCTGGACATTGTGGCTCAAGACCACCATGAAAGTGCCAAAGATTGGAACAGACAGGTTTGGATTTTTTTACCTCTAATGGAGCTTGAAGTAATAAAAGTATAAAGGACTAAAGGAGGAAGTGGGATGCTAAAAACCAAATATGTTAAGAGAGAAAGTATGCAGTTTGAGGCAGTGGAAGCAGTGTTTCAGCAGCCTCCATAGCATGGGAAGATAGCTAGAGGATATATCAAAAAGAAATGTGACATGCAAGGAACCATGAGCTCCCTACCTCCCTAAACACAGATGAACAATTAGCAGAAGGACGTGGATGCACCTTGATGTGACGGATAGAGTATACACAACAGTACAAATACTGATAGGAAATATCAAATCATCAAACTGCAGAGAATAAAGATGCATGCGGATTTTGGTATCACTGGATCGAACCACAGTTCAATGAGTAACCAGTAGGACTGATGAACGTTGCAGCTCTTTAAATAAACAAGGACTTTTTGTAGCTGTGGGCAGTCTGTCCTTATCAGGATTGAACGAAAAATACATTTGTCCTTCAGTGCTCTTCCCCTGTGCCTGCGTTAATTATATTAAGTCAACTACAGATGAAATCCTGACCTAATTGACAACAAGAAAACAACTCTAAAATCTACATTTAGTCTGCTGGTTCCAGAATTTTACCTTGTTTATAGAACTTAGTGAGAAGGAAAATTCACAAAGATGGAAGCAAAACAAAACAACTCCATTAACTAAAATGAATGAAACCCAAAGTTGCTTGCGATTATCTTTAAAAAAAGTCTGTGTCTAATCACAGATCCACAGGAATGTCCAAATACATGAAAGCATTCTGTACTTCAATAGGTAAAACAGTTAGAGGCATTTTCTCTAATTTAACTGCTGTGGAGTTTTTTTTGTCTTTTTTCTTCCCTGCTTTTCAATGACTTGTCTTTCTACTTCAATGCCACAAAGGTCAACTTTCTTCATGAGCCTGGATTCAAAAAGAAATACAGAAAACTGCACTTGTTCTGTCGGTCATAAAGCTGTCTTGAGTTGTCAGTGCAATGTGTTGTATTCAAGAGCTTTCTTAGATCCATTGATTGGGCAAGTGTCCAGAACCTGTCAGCTTAGCTGCATTATTCAGGAATACAATGGAAAGAAGTTTGAAGATATGTCTCTGACTCCAATTTGAATTGAAACTCTGGTGTCTGCTAGACTTGCTGCTTCACTCGGATGTTAAAGTCCCAGTGAATAAAAGAAGGATCTTATCTCCTTATGCAAAATGAAATTATTAGACTGAGGAGAATATGAAGCAAATACAGACGGTTCTGAGATTTTATAGAACAACAAGAACAAAACTACCCTGGTTTTGTCATACCTGATGATTTTTATTTTTTTTTTTTACTGTGACAGCCGACTTGGTCTTTTACATTCTACTATTTATACTACATTTAGTGCATCATTATGGATCATATCAATTTTTCATTGAACTGCAGCTGTCATTGAACTGTAGCCTTCTTTAAATATTGCATAGATATTTCTAAGAAAGTAATGCATTTGTCTTATTGTATGCTCATAATTCCATTCATTAGGATCAGAAGCTTCATTTCCTGCTATGTTTTAACTACCTTATACAGAGTTTTATTGTGTATGATTTTATACTGCTCTAATATATCTGCCCTTCTAAATGAATGCTGGAAAACTGACAGTAAACCCCAAAACCCACAATGTCCTGATGAGTTTGTTGCTAAAATGAATTGTAAAAAAAAGTTATTTCTAAGAAGAATGGAATGGGGATAATACAAAGCAAGGAGCCACAGATATGTGGTGACGAAAGTATGCGAAACCAATGAATTTTGTCTCTCGTCCACCACAGCTGTATGATATACTAACAACAATAGCTTCTTAACAGAAATAAAAAGTTTCAACAAGAAATTAAAGCTCAGATGGCTTAGGTACAGCCATCACTTCATATCACATCTGATATCAACTGTGTGTATAAGCAAGAACATCCCATCTTTCTTCTCACACATAGTTATCACCATGAAACTACAACCTCAAGCGTAATCACCCCACCCCCCTGAGACGTAGGTTTGTGCTCCCTTTTTTATCCCACCCTGACAATGTTCCCAATTTCTAAGTCAACCACATAGAGCCGGGGATTGTCTAGGACACCTTCATGACACACAATACTCTATGACAAGGAGTCAGGAGATGTTGCTGAACATCGCATTGCGACTGCTCAGCCACAAATGCCAGCCATATAATTGGTGGCAAACGTCCAGACAGTGCAGCTACACACAGGCCTTTTATTGATGAATCTGTTACCATCGGCGTGAATGCATCCTCAGTGCTGACTCAGGTGAGCATCCCTGCACAATTAGAACTGAAAGCTCTTCTTGCCTCTGTCTGTATTTTGAAGTTCTGGGAATGCCTACCCTTAGCAGTTTCAATTTTTTCTTGTTATCCAGACAACATTTTCCACAAACCATCACTGATTAATCAAAAGACAAAATGAGTTTTTGGAAGTTGTTTTGCAGGAGACTATATATGCAGAAAAATGTTTTCATCTTGTTCAGTAGCACGATGCAATCTGAGAACTATTACTTTTATACTCTTGCAGCTCTTATGTGACAATTAAGCAGAGAAAAGAGCCTCAATGGAGGTTATTCAGATGAAAGAAGGCCTTTTTTTATACTTTAACTAACCCTTTTTATACTAATAAGTTTCATATAATCATTCTCATATTCTCAAAATCTCTCATTTTGGCCCACAGTGGCAAAGCAGAACTACCCTGCCTACAGGTGTAAGGAAAAGTCCACCTTTCTTTCATGCCTTCAACATCTTACACATACAACTGCATTAATGAGACAATATGTATATTAAATGAAGACAGGAGATAAAAATTTCTATCCTCCAGAGCAAGCAAGCACACAGATCATCTTGAATCACAGCTGATGGCAAATCCAGGTCAAGCTTTCTCTCTTTGTGTTTTCCAAAAACAAGGCCTGGGACTGAGTTATTCCTGTAACAATAAAAAATTCCAGAGGGGTGGAGGAGAGTATGCCAAAGAAGGATAAAGGCGGTGAACACATGGAACTGTACTAAAGAATCATGTTCACCGTTCCTCATGTTGTCATGGGGCAGGAGATGAGGGGAAATGGGACAATGCTAAGGAAGGAGAGGGGATATCCCTTGTAGCAGTGCATAATGCTCATATTCCCCAATCTCTCACTTAATAAAGGATTGACAAGAGTCAGTCTGGGCTTCTGAAGCTAGTGGCTGCAATATCTAGGCTGAATGCTTGGAAACAAAAAAAAGCAGAGCCATTGCTGCTCTTTCCCAACCGCTGGCTGCTTTGGGCAGCCTCCTATGCTTAAGGCCAGCCCTGACTGACACCCTGAGCTCCAATTTGAGAGGTGCTGCTAGGTACTGCTGCCTATTCATGGCCCATAATAGTACTACAGCCTCTGAAGTCCCCACAGTCCTGAGTGCACAACAGGATAACACATAATACACATTAGGGAAAAGATAATTAAAAAAAAAAAAAAGCATCATTAAAAGAATCCGAAATTATCCCTTATTTCCAAAGTTACCTGACTTCTTTCAACAGTATTCAGGTTTACATTTTGCCCCAGTTTTGGCTACTCTAGAAGCCCAAGAGAGATGCAAATCTAGAAAGGGAATATTTAAAAACTACACCAGAAGAGGAAAAAAAAAAAAAAAAAAAAAAA
>VWYH01006948.1:465405-476776 GCA_013399365.1 Pampusana beccarii
AAGCTGGGCAAGCCAACCCTTTCCAGACTTTTTTTTTTTTTAAATACTGTAATAGGATATCAGAAACATGCCTGGGAGGATAAACGTAGCTGTAACACTGTTTGCTTTCCAGCAATCTCTTTCTAGAATAATATTCCCATAAGGCTATTATCACCCTCTTGAATTTATACCACAGGGACAAAGTATCCCACCCGAAGCCCTGACAAAAAGGCTTACAACTATGTATTGGGAGTAGGAAGAGTAGTTACCTGCAGCTCAGTGACTTAAGCAATAGGACTGCTGTTTTGTTCAGCTTTTATCTTGGGCAATTATTTTTACAGACTACTCTAAGTTCACAGTAGCACACTAGTTCAAATCAATTTTACATAATTTCGAAGAAAGCTGGTTTATTCCGCGAGTGCTTAAACTGATCTTAGGCCACGATATTCCAACTGATACCATTTGAGGTGCAGGGCAGTGGAGGCGAAGGGTAATTTCTGGCCAGGTCAGTTCCCTAGTCCATCTCATCACCAGCTCACAGGAACACAATTGGTCAATAGAAGGAAAGCAAAGACTGGTCAACAGGTCTAACAGGATGGGAGGGATAGCACTGGCCCCAACACAGATAAGTTAGCATTCCTCTAGACATTCACTTTTTGTTTTGTTATAATACTTGGTCTTTATAATTCTTATAATCACAGATTTATTTATTTTTTTCAATGAAAGCTTTGCAAATATTTTCTAATCTTAATTCCAGTACCTGATGTTTGATATTTTGTAGCATTTTAATGATGCTTTATTTTCATTTTTAGGTCTGGACAAACTAAAGGATATCTAAACTGGTCTTTAAGTAAAACAGTTATGGAATTATACTATTTGCATGGTTTGTGCATGACACCTACTTTCTCAAAATATTCACACAACACAGGAAATCATCTTCACTTTAACTAGACAAAACATTTTTAAATCATTCCACCAATTCCATTCAGTGACTGTCTTCAAAAGGATAGATTAATATAGTTTAATACTTTTGTCCTTTGTTTTCCTGACAGATATCAGAGTCCAGTAAGGACTTAGCTACAGCGTGAAAATACATAGCTTATTCTCCAGTTCATGAGCACAATAAACTCTAAATCACTATACTTAAAATATAATTGAAATGTTGTTTAAGATAGCTTAGTACATGGGTATCTGAATTATATTGTGGCGACTGCAAACTTGACCCTGAATCCCACAGCAACATGGAAGACTTTTTTGATGTTGGGACTCTATTACTTCTGTCTAGATAACTCACAGATTTTCATCTTGCAGCCAACTTCTGCAAAGTTCTGTTTTCACTATGTGACACTAACTTAGCTTGACACTGCAAACATCCATTTTAAAGCAGTATTCTAGTTTTGGGGGTTTTGTCATTTAATTAGAAATTAGATTGACATTGTGGGTCATAACAGCCCTTGATGAGCATCCAGTAATTTAGGAGCCTTCTTTAGTAATACAGATTTTTAGCATTAATATTCTTCTGTTGTTAGAGTTGCCCACTGACTCTGATTTCATAATATTTCCTGCAGATGGTCAGAAATAACATGCATGCAATGATAAAGAGGAAGAAGCAAATTTCAAAACAATTACATAGTCTTCATTACAGAAGTGTTGTTTTAGTAATTAAGTGTGGAGCAGCACATATGGTGTCTGATTTATCCTCATATTTTCACTGATCCAAACCTGTTATGACAATATTAATGTAAATGTGACCAGTTTTCAGTCAGTCTGGGAGCACAGAAAAGCTATTGTTTTTTTCTTTTTCCACCACTGATTCTACTTCTTTTTCCACTAGAAACTGGGAGAAAGAAAAGTAGCCTCAATGTCATAAAGGTATTGAGGACTTCTCTCCCTTATGTCTTCAAAGGAAAGAGCTACCTTATTTCATTCTCTTTCAGTGGATCATGAGTTATGTTTTTCTGGTTCAGGATTATTTCATTAATATTTTTACTTTCAGCAGATACTAAGATGTACAGCAAAAAAGAACAGTTTTTCTAGTGAGATTTGTCAAAGGCCTCTGCCCTCTGACTAAAAATTTTACACTAAAATTTAATTTCTGCTGAAGAGAAAAATAGCACCATCTCTTAACATAGAGCATGAGAAAAATATTTCTCAATCCATAATATTTTTTTCCTAAGGGTATTTAAGAGCACACTCTGAAGTTTTTGTTAGTTTCTATGTAAAACTGCTTAATTTTGTCTTCACTTTCCACTCCATTCTTTAATCCCAGTTCTACCAAATTCTGATCCTTCATTTGTGAGCAGTTATGTGGCTTCTCCTGGCTATCTTATTGTCCAGCTCCTAGAAAGCTTAGCCTTTTATTTTCTGTCTTCCATTTCCTGGTAATTTTGAGAGACTAAGCAAACTCAGAAATGTACTATATTAGAAATTTATGGGTAACACTTTTTAAAAGGTATTTGTTCATGTTTTAAAACTCAAAGATATCAGATTTTCCTACAGTGATAATAACAGATTTCAGATAAATATACTTGCCTAGACACATCATTTTCAGTTGGGAAACTTCAACTCTGAAGCTTCTCTTTTATCACTCATCTTTGTAAATTAACTTAACCTTCACTGCACATTGCTTATTCATTCAGGTTTTGCATTCTATGTAGACTGAGTTTGTCTTCTGCAGCACTTTTCTATTTCTTTGTGCCTCAATTTAAATTACTTAAAGGTGGTGTTTTAACTTACAAAGTTTTACAGTTGACATTTTGTGTTCCATGAAAGGCTACAAGATGAACATGTTAGAAATCGTTACAAATAATTAAACACATCATCTGTAACACCAAATGACCTGATCTGGTTTACTCAGAAAGAGGCCATTTGTGAAATAAGGGACTATCAAAAGGAGGAAGAAAAAAATAATGTAAAAGATAACACAGGAAAACTGAAATGCATAATTACTGCTGGACATAAATACCAGAAAAAGAAGGAAGTTATGGATTACATCTATCCCTCACAAACAATTCTGAAGTGATTTATACAGGACTGTGATAGAACTGATCCCTCAGACACTAGTGAAAAGCAATGAAAACTTCATAATGATTACTGGGCTACAAACGTAGTCTATACGCAGAACAAGCTGCACGCTGAGAAGCTACTTGTCCCTAAATATTCACTGATAAGCATAATAGCAATAACTTTTTTCAGCAAATGGTATTCCTTCTTGCCCTCCCTAATTAGCCATGGCTTGTAGATTGGTGGACCTTGCCAAATGTCACCTCAAAAATCCAGTTCCAGTAAGAAATAGCTAAACAATGCTAAAAAAATCCCCAAAATTACCAAATCATCTTCTTTCTTAAAAACAACAAGCTGGGTTTTACAGGGATGTTAATGGATATAAACCAGTGTGCCCCAGCATCCTTCTGCTGCATGATGGGATAAGAAAATTAATGTTGAAAATAAAAATTATAATCTGAGGTCTTAAGAATCTCAGATGTAGGGGAAGTTTAAAGTGAGTCTTTACTTTGAATCTTATTTTAAAAAATGAATGATTTTTTGCAACACTTATGTATAACATTGTAACTCTTTTTGGAGGAACCCCAATTTAATACTTAAATAACACAGACTTTTAAAATTCAGAAAGCAGAGAATGATAAACCCAAAATTACTAGCCATATTACTTCACATTGTTCTTGGAGGAGTCAGATGTAACACATAGATTAATACAAACAAACTAAATCATTACAGTCAGCAAATCATATCACAAACTTTCATTTATATCTCTTTAATAATATGAGAGCTGTTCTACCTCAGAAATTATGATAACGTGGGGGGGTTGTTATTTTTTTTATATTGATTTCTGAAGCATTAGGGATATAAACCAAATTTTCAGCATCACTTTATATATGGTATATACATAAAAACTTAATATATTTTTATGAAGACAAGCATAGGAACACTCTTAAAAGTCTACTTATGCATGGAAGAAGTTACTGAGAACCTAGAGCAGTAGATGAATATGACTACCACACTGAAAAGATATGAAGGACACAAATATATTAAAATATTAGATTTTTGGTCCATAGGGGACACTGATTTTATGATCTGCTGCCTGAAGCACTCTTGTAACGCTTCTAATGAAACCCCCAAGGTGCAGCTAACCTGCACCCACCCTACTGACTGCAACAAGAACATACAAATATAGATCGTTCAAATATTTTTGTGACGATAATTCTCTAAGCATAAAAGAAGAGAATCAGCAACACAGTTTAAATTCACTTGAAAAGCTGTTTCCAGTTCAAAGAATAATTAGCATAATACAAAAGTTACATCCCTGGAGTGATGTTAATTATGATTTTTTTTCTTTTAGTGTCCCAAGGAAAGAACTAAATCAGCTCATGCATCAATGAGTAGAACATTTTTTTACAGAATATTATTGTTTATCAAAAACAGCCTGAAGCAAAAACCATAAAATCTAAAACAGAAATGTAATTTTCATGTTAAAATACTACCATAATACTAATTACTGGTGGGGTTCTGAGTTACACAAGAATAGAAAGGTAGTATGGAAGAATGGAAGAATAGAATGAAAGACAAAAGCATAAGATATATGTTAGAGGACCAACAAATTTAAAATTAATATTTTAACTCTCTGCTATACTAGCTAAGACTCATTTACCTTAAAAAGGCATAGCAAATAAATACAAAATATGATCAGTCTTCAAACTATCATAACATGGTGCTGTGTCCTGTGGTTTATTTTAAATAAGAACTATCTCTGCCAAAGGACTTGATAATATGGAAGAACAGCAATGTGATGAAGTGTATTTCAATTTGGAAATCAGTACTCAAGATTAAAAACATTGATTTCTCACTGAAAATGAGGTTATGGCAAACCTTGGCTGATGCAAGGAGAGAGGACCCATACAACTTAATTTTACAAGAGCAAGCCAAAAATACTGTCAGGAAGAGCCTCCCTTCCCTATGGCCTTTCTGCTGCTAAAACAGAAGATGAGTTGAACTTATGTTTCCATCTTGAAACAGAGTGAAGAAGAAAAGAAAGACTCACTGTTAAATGTGATGTTTCATTTTAGTACCAGGTTTTGCACTCCTATAAATACTGTAGGACGAACTGAGCAAATGTTTGGAAACGATAGTGGGTTTCTGACCATTTTCTGAGCTTTCACCTTTAGACATGAGGAATGCCTGGACAACACTGAGACTATCTGCCTTTACTAAAAGGCTCTTGGTCTCAGATTTTATTCTACAGGTTCAACAATCTCAAATCTTCCATAAAAAGTGAATAGTCACCAAGATGTTGTATAAACAGTATCTTACAAAGGTTTTCTCTGGTTTTTGTTGACTTAAGACTCAAATCAGGTCCTTAAAAGGGAAAAATTAGACACTACTAAAAATGGTGATGTAGAAGCAACAAAAAACATCCTAAAATGCATCAAAATAACTCTCCTTCTCCTGAAACTAAACTGCAAATGTAAAAATCATTTTCAAAATTAATATGGTGCATCTCTTCTATTACTTATGTGCAATAGGTTATTTTCTGCGGTATTAATAGAAACTTGGACTGCTGCAACTCCAAAAGGTAGTTATTTGAGTATTGGTCATTCATACATGTGCAGTTAACTTTCCACTACACCAAAATAGAATTTGCTCTCAGAAAGTAGATGCTAGTCTTTTCTGTTTATATATTGAATGTGTTTCAATCTTGTAAGAAAAAAAAAAAAANAAAAAAAAAAAAAAAAAAGGAAAAAAAAAGTGGTAGTGCCAGGGATAAATTCTTAAAAGAAAACTTGGATTTTAATAGTTCTTCCATACAGAGAATACAATCTTAAAAATTATAGTTGTACTTGGTGCTCTCTCACCTAGACTTCACACAGGGAACAAATATGTCCCAGGAATGATAGCCAAGACAGGAATTTTTATTCTGGTATTGACTAGAGATCACATTGCTATGATTTCCTGGAAAAACAGAAATCCTTTTGTGGCAAGTTCTGGAATATATAACTCACAGTACAAGTTTCTTCCTAATCTATTTTACTTCTATTATTTCTATGTATTTCGTCTTTATACGTAGACAGAAATTGCACCTTTTCTGAATGCCGGTCATCACCATCTTGAGTTAGATCATATCTAGAGTACTGAATCATGTTTTGGGCCCCCTAGTTCAAGAAAACTGTGGACAAACTAGAGTAAATTAAGTGAAAAGACAACGGCCATGAACTGAAATGGGGAGGTTCAGACTGGATTTAAGGAGTAACTTTTTCAGTTATTTTGACCACACTTGACCTTTTTTCCTAAATAAATCTTCTTACATTATCATGACATTTTCATGAATTTAATACTCATGTTGCTCCTGCTTCTTGTTATCACTGGAAGGATCTATCTGTCACCAAATACAGTCCTCATGCTAAAGGATTATTTATATAATTGTAATGTCAGCAGTACTATTTCCAGTCTCTAATGGAAAGAAAAGTTGTATTTCTTTTATTACTGCTCTTGCACGTGAATTAAGATTTGCATTGGTCTGCCACAATGATGTGAAAGTGCTTCTTTCTTTGCTTCTCTTTCTTTCTTTCTTTCCTACTAATTATGGCTGATGAAGTTTAACAAAACACATATTCTCAGTTATAACAGGGTTTTAAATAAAGTTTATGAAAGAAAATAGATAAAATAATACAATTTGAAATGTTCAACTTGGAAGCAAGCCATAATCTGCAAGCTCTTTGACAAAGAAGTTTATTTCCGTTACTTATCAAGAAAGAGGAAAATTTTTTACCTGTTTTTGTTTCATTACTAATTGATTTGTTTAAATGTCATTAAAAGTATAACGATTCACATATTATTTAGGAAGACAAAGTTCTTTTGTAATAAAATATGTACAGTTCAGTGGCACAATGCAGAAATAATCTAAAATATTTTGTTTCCTAATGGAAGCAAAATTAGAGAAAGTAATAATCTAGAAGTTCTTAGCATTTAATAGAAGAGCATTTTTAGTAAGGAATAACATCTTATCTGATTAATGTTATGAGCTGTTTTAAGATTATTTTATTTATTTTTGCAGGTATTAAGAACTTCTTTGTGAAGAAACTAAAATGACTGCAGAAAGTTTTTAATATGCTGATTTTTAAATGATTGTGGCTTTTGACACAAAAACGCCCATTCACTGGTAAAAATATTTCAGAACTACAATAAGCCTTACTTAGAGGAAAACGAGAAAAAAGCTTGCTCTGTCAGGAAAAGAAAGAAGTATTTAAATATCCTTCATCTTCCAACTAACATTTTCAAGTACTTTATTATACAAATAAGCCTTTCTGAAGCCTGTTCTGAATAGCACTGCTGGACACCAATCTCAATTAATTCAAATGCAAATAAACTGTGAACTTCAACCTACTTCAAGCAATCAGTGCAAGTATTGCTAACTCTCCCCTCATTTAACTCTTTAGAACTTATTTTCTCAAGATTTGCACAACTCAGCAATGCAGCCAAATAATTCACCATCAATTTTACTTAGTGTATGATAAGAAGACTGATTAATTGAATAGATTTACTGTTATCATTCCTGGAGTAGTAATGGTAAGTACCTGCATAGACATTGCTATCAAATAAAGCTATAAATAGATAACAAATACATATTTTCGAGTCATTCCTGTAGCCACTTGGTAAGAAATCACACCTAGCTAGACCACAACAGGTTGGCTGATTTGAACTTATTTCATTACATCTCTTGGCCAACGCACTCAGCCCGTAGAAACAGAGGTACCAATGACAAAGAGGAAATAGGAGATACTGGCAAATGAGGAGCATTTTTGCAGTTTTTCTGCCACACTAACTGTGCAGAAATTTGTTTATCTGTACTGGCCCAACTGAATGAAAATGCATCTGTTAATAAATGTAAGTGCTGGAAAGGCATACAACCTGCCTACTAGGATACAAGACACTGTAACTAGAGGTTATTTAATTAACCCCAAAACTAAGAAAAGAGAGTTAGCCTGTGGGTTTCATTTCTCTTTGCTACTTTCCCTGGGCATTAGTCACCTTTGATACTGGAGGTGCTAAAGAAAGTTTCATACAGCACTGTTTTCAAAGGTGCTGGTCAATCACAACTCTTATTCAACCCACAGCTTTCCTCAACATCTCTTTATTACAGAGACAAAGTTGCAATTTACTGTTCTAAAAGAGTGTTCTTTGACTTTTCTGTCTACTGAGAGACAAGGCAAAGAGCACTGTATCAAATATGTACAGAAATACATGCAATTATTGCTAAGCGGAAGAAAGGAAAAAAATAAAATAAACACACCACATTTTATATTTATTAGAGATGTAATTTATGTGGCTGTAATATTTTTTTTTTTTTAGGATTGAATATGTTTGCTTTTTAAACACATACTGAGGATTTTGGGATAAACTCATACAAAAAAATATCAGAATGACAAACCGGCACGATTATCTAAATCTAGAACACACCTAGAACTGAGCAACCATAGCATTTGTGGTGGGTTTTTTGTTTGTTTTGTTTGCTTGTTTGGGATTTTTTTGTTTGGTTGGTTTTGTTGTTGTTTGTTTTGGGTTTTTGTTTGTTTGTTTGTTTTTTACTGAGTACCATTTACTGTCAAAGGCTGTAGCCCAGCAAATAGCCAAGTGATCCGCTATCAAGTGTAAGCTTAAGATGCCTCGCAGGTTGTATGTGTGTTGATATCATCAATAACTGTAAGCATATGCCCCCAACACGCACATCTTTGTGTGTTGGTGAGTGTCAGCAGGGTCTACAACACAACACTGTAAACAGAGGGTTTCCCTGAATACTGATTTTATGACAAAGCTCCTCCCTGTGTTAGTTCTGCAGTCAGCTGTTTGGTCCATTCATAAGCATCAAGTTTTCCTCAACTTTTGAACAGTGTTGTTAAAGGTGTTAAAACTGCACAGTATACAAAAACATAGCCTTACAAGTACACAAATATGCCTGAAGAAAGATTACTACTGAAGACAGACTTTTCGTAATCAGAAAATATGACCAAAATGGCTATGGACCACACTTGGTGTATATGTATAGTTAGAACACCATTTTGTTGAAAAATAGCAGTGCCATTTTACTTCCCTGAGAGTCTACATATCATTTCAAAGCTCCATTTTTTAAACATGATCTATAAAATAACACTGTTGAATTCATACGAAGCCAAAACATTACACAGAATATACAAGCAGATATAGGTTATAAATTTAAAAGACAGAATTAATGTCTTAGCATCAACGTTTATCATCTGATTGATGCTGGTAAAATGACTGATCTCAGCAAGATCAACGACTTTTAACTCCTGTAATGACAGATATAGTCCCTTTGCAGCTGACAGGACTACATGTATGAAAATAAACTATTCAAGTGAACAAGAATTTGCAGATTCAGACCCTGTATATTTACATATAAATATTAAAAGTTTGGCCACAGAATTAACAGGTTGGGATTATTTTGTTGGAATGTTTTTTCCCTTAGTTAATGCACTGTTTGCACCGCATGCTTCAAAATTAACTTTTCCAAAATATTTTCATAATGTCTACTTTAGAAAGCAAGCATCCTGAATCTGCATACTTTTAAAAGTATCATTATTTTAAATTATATCAAAATAAATCAATATTCATGTCAATGACAGATTATAAGAGCTGTCCTAGCTGATGGGTAGACTGTTAATAAAGGTTTACGACGAGTGTAAGTGCTGTGTAATAAACTTACTTTCCCTATCATTTGAGAGAGGAAGGCAATAGCTGCTTTACAACTTCAGGGGGTGTGAGTGGGAGACAATAAAACATATGTATTCCCTAATTTTTTTTAAATTTAATGAAAGTCTTGGCAAGCTAAACTACTTTCTCCTTAATTTGTTTGCTTTCAACTTTAATCTTCAGTAGATCTATGTTGCTGCCAGCTGGTTATCCTTATATTCTAGCTGATAAAAATATTCAGTAAAAACAATGCACCTTAAAATTAAATAAGTAACGCAGGAGTAAAACAATAATATGAAACAAACGCCTTTCATCAGCTTCATCTCACCAGCAAAAGTTACCTCACACTCACAATTACTACAAGTGCTAGGACTCATACAGAACAGCTAGGTAAAAAACAAACAAACCAACCAACCTGTGATTTAGGTCCCAGTTCCAAAGAAAACTAATCACAGCCACAAGGTATAAAGTGCTACGTAATACTAAAAAATACGAGGTGGGAACCTCCTTCGCCTGCTTGTTCCATTCAGCCATCTCAGCAGCACTGGCTACGAGCAGCAGCAGCCCATTACTTCTGGAATCAGGCTTAACATCAGACAGAAATCCCTGCATGGCACTCTGCTCTGCGTGTGCAGAAATCCCTGTGTGGCACTCTGCTCTGCGTGTGCAGAACTCTGACAGCTCACAGAAGCAGTAGAAAAACACTCCATGAAGCAGAGCACCCTACCAACCTTGTGAAAGGTTAAACACAGCTGAAAGAGCAAGACATTGAATCTGCCCACACTTCCCAGTTCCATTCAATTATAGACAACAATAGTCCTATAATGCAACATAATACAGCATTAGCACAGATATGCATTTACACCTAGTTGTAGCCTGAAGGAAGGCCTGACATTCATCAGTCAATATCAAAGGAAACAATCCTCAACTTTCTCAGGCACACATACAAGCCACATCGACCTTGGAGGTAGAGGTGGGGATGATCCCTTTCAGAAAGCTGCTGTTTCACAAGTTCAGCATTACAGTGTTAAGTTGCTTGTCAAGTAACAAGGTATTGCCGTCCTTCTGTTACACACGCAAAGAGGCATGTATAAGAACACAGAGCAACATGAGGCTGTGCTTCTAAATCCTCTTTAATTCCTACTTTGCTCTCTACTTCCCAAAATAACCTTACATATCCCTTCTGCCACCAGACAGAGTGAGAGCTTTTCTTGTCCCCCAAAACTGGTGTTTTATAAAGCAGCTTCTGTAACATCTTTTGATATCTTTTTATAACAGTCAAGATTTCCAAAATATTTTCAAACGTTTAAACATTAGCCTGACAGCAAGTTTTCGATAAATATAAGCCTCTAACTTCTCATTCTAGATACATCTTTTGTTTACAAAGCCCTTTTCACCAAAAAACTGCACACCTCTTTTCCAAGCATTCCTTCTATGGGCTCACAAGCTCCCAACTTTGCTTTGCCTTTGACTGCTGGCTCCTCCATCTCATTTGTCACCCCGCTACCACTTATATGCAAATATCAACTGAAAAAAAAAATATATATATATGTATATATCCTGCTTACCTTACCCAGGAATCACCAAAGTCCACAAGGGAGGGAGAAAAAAAAAAAGAAGAAAAAGAAAAAAACTCCAGGTCCCCGTGCGAGAATCACCCCCGAGAGAAGAACAC